>CAKNXH010047214.1:0-15018 GCA_932178445.1 Andricus quercusramuli
CGGTAACATGTCGGTAACAGGAATCTATATGCAGAACTCTCCCTATTAATCTACTGTCATGTACCATTAAAAAAATTCTATGACATTCGGAGGTTTAAAAACGAACGTTTTGTCTCTAAATTCTAATAAAATAATCTTAGAAGAGACATTTTTCAAAGGTATTATTACGATTAACCGCCGTTTTTCAATCGGTAACGAAATATTTTTGGTGAATCGTAAAATAACCACTTCTCCGATTCATTGGCACTTCTAACCTATTATCAGCAATCTGCCATTCCAGTTTAAGATATACATTTCATACGCCCTGAAATACGATTGAAACGTGGTCCATCGTTTCTTGTTTCCTGGGGACAGCTGTGATTATGTCGTCCACATAACCAAAGAAAAATGGAACTGAAAAAGGAAGATTTTTAAGACAGTGGGATTCGAGTTTCTCCATAACTAAATTGGCTGATGCAGGTGAGAGGGGAGGATCCATAGTAATCTGAAAAGTAATGAAGTAGAATGTCAGTAAATTCAGAAATCGCACACCATCTTGAAGTCACACAGTCTAGAACATCAGGAGTAAGAATGTTATTAAATAGGGTTACCATCTGAGTCGGGTGAAAAACCAGGACGTTAACAAATTTTCAAGCGATCCGTAAAAAGAGGTCATCAGTATTGGAAATGGTATAAATAATTTATTATTCTTATAATTATTGTTGTTTGATAATTTAATTATCTATTGATTAATATAAGTATAATTTATAATTATTAAAGTTATAAATTATTGTAATTATAAATAAATACATGTACACCGAAGCACTATACAGGTGTACAAAGTACTCAATCACTAATATTTATCTTTTCTGCTAATTTTATGCAACATATTTGCGTTTTTCCGTTTGAGTGAATATTCGTAAAATTACATATAATTCAATTCATCAAAATTGAATTTAATTGACATAAGTTCTCACACAGTTTTTACCGAAAGTCGGCTCCGTTCATCAGGCCATTGAGATTTAACCAATGAAAAAATTCTCTCACAATTGGCGTTATGTCCGGGGAATTTCAGAATAAGCACCGATATTGCAACATCCATACTACCACATCCGTTAATGCCGCTACAAAAAACTATATACGATACACTAGCGCTTTTCGCGCACAATTCACATACTAAATTCAGAATTTGAATAGCGCGCGTATTTCTATAAAGTCGCGTTTAGTATCATGCTGAAACATACAACTGCGGCTGTAGAAAAATAAAAATATAAAATATTTGCTGTCAAAAATCTTGGTTTCGTAAAAAACCAGGACATTTTGCCTATTTTCAAGAAAAAGCCAGGACGCCAGGACAGACCTCGAAAAAAGAGGACATGTCTCGAAAAACCAGGACGGATGGTAACCCTATATCAAACATGGAAACTACATCTAAAGAAACTAATATGTAATCACAAGGGATACGGCATAACCTAATTTTTTTTACAAAGTATAAACTGTCTGTGACGTGTGAATCGTTTTTCCAATAACATTATTTAAAATTTTGGACAAGAAGACAGATAATTTTTATAAAGGACCGTTAATAGTGGAAACAATTGATCTCAAGGGGGTATCAGGTTTATGAATTTTATGAAGGCCGTAGGCCCTTGGCGTTATGGCTTGTTAAGTTCTGAGTTCTTTTGCTTGGTAAGAAGATATTAAATTATTAAATTCTAAATCAGATATAAAATTATTATTCTTGTCTTGTAGAGTAGCAGTGTATTCAAATTTGGATGAAGAATAAAGTTTTTTATCATTTAGGATATCAGACATTTTTTCGTAGTAGGGAAAGGAGGGGCAGCGCCAACCGGTGGGGCAAAGGCGACTTTGCTTATAACATCGCTATTATTTAAAAATTTTCATATTACTTTGCATTATATAAATCTATTATATCATAGAGATAGTGTTACGTACCAAAATATTGAAAATTGACGATGTAAAAGAAAAATTATGCAGAAAACAGTTTTGACAACGATAGAATGGAAGAATCCCCAGCAGAGATATAAAGTTTTCAACATTAATGGCAATACTTACAGTATGAAAATTTTATATTTTGACAGATTACACAATATCACATTATTTCATTATAATAGTTGGACCTAATTCAACTCCCAAATATTTTAAATATCGTAAATAAATGAGGCCTCACCAGTGGGGCAAGAATGACGAAAATAATAGCTATCACGTGCTAAGGTTATAAACGTATCATAAGTTTTGTCAATAAGTGATCGGTAATGTAGAACAGCCACTTCTCTTCTGGGCTACATGCAAGAAACTATTAAATATTATTTTAAATCCGGTCGGTAGAACGGGTGTTTTGTATTGGTAGGGTGGAAACCTTTGCGCGTAGTCTACCTCTAGTGCAATGTCAACGCATAAGAGGTTATATCACAGCTATCACTATTTTTATTAAAAATAACTTATTCTTCTTGCTGGAAATGTTTTAAGGTACTTTTTCCAGTATATAAAATACCACAGAAGCGAACCATCATGTTTTGCCATCTTCAGATGTTTTGATTTTCATAAAAAGCTGCGGTTGGCTTTGCCCTCGGGTGTGGGGCAAAGCCGACGAAATACAGCTTGTTGGAAATAATTGAATTATTAAATCATTGTTTCAATAATGTAATTAATACTTATAGAAATATGATATACAATAATGTAGGACTCGAAATGAAAAAAAGTGGATCAGTTCCACATCTTATTAACTTTAAAAAAATCATTGACTGTTAACTGGTTGGCGCTGCCCCTCCTTACCCTAATCAGGTTTAGACATAGCAATCGTAACATTGCCTTTAACAGAATTATTAAACATCACATCTGGATTTCTCAGTTTGAATTCACGTATCACATTAGAATCAGGTATATGTTCAAATTTGAGTCGATTTTGATGTCTTAAAAAGGAAACATGATCCATGATAATTTGGGAACATTGATTTCTGATTAAAGTTTGAAATTCGCCATCTGAGTTAAAAATAACAGTTTCAATAGGCGCAATGATGTTGTGAATGTGTAGGTCATTGATGTTATTTATATTCGATGAAAACTTAGGTCCTAAAGACAAAAAATCAATGACGTCTTGAGGAATAACGTAGTTAGTGAGATTTACAAACCAATTCTTATTGCAATTAATTTTTGTAGAACGAATTTTAGAACCTCGAAGATGACAGCATTTTTTTATAGAAGCAACTTTTTTACATTGGAAACTTCTTTCGTATTTGTCATTTTTAAATGCAAAGAATTTTTGTAGTATTTGGAAAGGGATGATATTCTTAACAATATTTTCAATTTGACTCAACCTACATTTTTGTGATCTATAGCGTAATGGATGTCATTAATTTCTAAATTCAAGATGTTGATCGATAAAACAAAGAAAAGACGATTCAACTTACATGAGTTATGAGAGTTGAAAAAATAAAAGTTCGAATTTTTACATTCTCATCTAGAGAAGGTATTAGATTTGTGTAAAATTTGACCCCCCCTCCTCCCCCCCCCCCAGTTTTTTGTCAAATGTCCACGTTTCGAAACCCCCTGAACCGCAAAAAAAGGATTTTACGAATGTGTCTGTATGCATGTCTGTCTGTGAGTACGATAACTTTCGAAAGAATTGATCGATTCGATTGTCCTTTGGTATCCTCCTTAAATCTTCTAAACTAAAGGTCTAGTTCGTTAGCCAGCCATTTTGGATGAAAATTCAAATAGTGACAGCGTTTTGAAAATTTTTGAGGCCATTTCTAAATTTGAAAATTATGTCTGCGGTTGTTCATAGTACTCGAAAATTCAAACAATTTATCCCAATGACTTTTTTGAAAATTTTCAGAGTTACAGCATTTTCAAAATCCAAAAGAAGAAACGAGAATTAACATATTCAGCCAAACAACACACGATACGGAAAAAGGCGCGACAAGAAAAATGTTTTTCTGCACGCCCTACAAGATTATCATAACGACTTTTTGAATTTTCTTGAAAAATCGAAAATTCACATTTTTATTGCACAAAAAATAATGAAAAAGCCAAGAATTCGATTTTACGGTCAAACTATGCAAGATACGACTAATGATGATTGGAAAAAATTTGTGAACTCAAAAAAGATCTAAAAATGGTTTATGGGTCAATTTCTGATAGGATGTGTAGTTTTTGTTTTATTCGTAAAAAAGAACATTAACAGTGAAAAAATCAGCCTGATAAGTGGGCACATTTTCATCAAAACTTTGCTTATTTGATTTCTTTTTCATCTCGTGTGTGTTTTTTCACAATATTGCATTGTTCTTATGTTCTCAATACTATTTCTAACGATTAAAGCAATAAAATAATCATCATTAATGCTCATGGTACTTGAAAATTTGTATTTTTACATTCTCATCTAGAGACGGTATTAGATTTGTGTAAAATTTGACTTCCCCGATTTTTGTCCAATGTCCACGTTTTGAGACGCCCTGAACCCAAAAAAAGGTTTTTACGAATGTGTCAGTCTGTATGTAAGTATGACTGGCTGTAAGCACGATAACTTTCGAAAGAATTGATCGATTCGATTGACCTTTGGTACACTCTTTTAGTCTCCTAAACTTAAGGTCAAGTTCCTTAACCAGCCATTTTTGATGAAAATTCAAAAAGTGAGAACATTTTGAAAATTTGGGAGGCCATTTTTTTCTATATTTGAAAATTATATGTACGTCTGTTCATAGTACTCAAAAATTCAAACTATTTATTCTCATGACATTTTTCGATGAAATGATAATTTTCAGAGTTACAGCTTTTTCAAAATCCAAAAGGAGAAACGAAAATTAACATTTTCAGCCAAACAACGCACGATACGGAAAAAAGTCAAGACAAGAAAAATGTTTCTTTTCGCACGCCCTATAAGATTATCATAACAAATTTTGGAATTTTCTTGAGAAATCGAAAGTTCACATGTTCATTGCACAAAAAATAATGAAAAATCCAAAAATTCAATTTTTTAGTCAAACTATTCAAGAAACGACTAATGATGATTGAACAAAACTTGTGCGTAAAAAAAAAAGAAAAAAAAAGAGTTTTTGGTTCCTTACCTAGAGGTAGGCCGAGAACTGGTAGATCGGAACATTGGAACTCCTATCTAATATACAACGCTGCTGAAGGATGGGGACCTTCTCAGCATAAAACGTCAACCAATTGCGACTCTCTCGATTCCCATTCACCCCCCCCCCCCCGTAATCTTAAGGTAAGAGAACTACGAGAAACTATGCACACAAGGAAACTAGATATTCTGTGTGTATCAGAGACAAAGAGAAAGGGTTGCAAAAGTAGAAACATAGAGAATGGGATGTTGAAAGGCAGTTCCGAAATATGGTCAGGAGTAGATAGTGAATCACATTGTAGTCGATTTGATTATGAATGAAGAAGCAAGACAGCATCTCAAATATGAAGGATCAAGAGATATCGAAGACGCCTTCTGGGACACTTCAAAGGATACAATAAGTACTTGCGATCATGGTAAAAGAATCATTCTGCTAGGAGATACAGTAAAATCTCGTTTATCCGAGGTAATGTGGGGAAGGCCCTGCCGGACCGAACGAACGGAGCGGATACGCTACAGCGTATCCTTATAGTATCCACATCGTATCCTCTCCGTATCATGCAAGAAAAACTCATTAAAAAAGGAAGATGAACATTTCACTTGTTAAAATGGGGATTCTATGTGAAATTTTGCGTTAAAAGGTCACGGAGTAATCGCAATAGTTTTTCTTGCAACATTAAAAACTTTAAAAAAATATAATACTTATCGATAACGTGGGCTGAAGGCGACTTCAAACGCATCGTCGACGGATAAAGCCTATGAACTGCTACTGAATGACGATGCGTTTGAAGTCGCCCTCAGCGCACGTCATCGATAAGTATTATATTTATTAAAAGTTTTTAATGTTGCAAGAAAAAATATTGCGATTACTCTGTGACCTTTTAACTAAAAATTTCACGTAGAATCCGAATTTCAGCAAGTGAAATGTTAATCTTTCTTTTTTAATGAGTTTTTCTTGCATGATACGGAGAGGATGCGATGTGGATACTATAAGGATACGCTGTAGCGTATCCGCTCCGTTCGTTCGGTCCGCCAGGGAGGGTACCTCGCATAAGCGAAAACTCGGATAACACGGAATATATAGTTTTTTCATTGACTGTTGAAGCCCAACTGTTAAAGTCTACCTCACAACCGAGAAGAACAAAGCGTGTACAAACAAGCTTGTGCGTTTTTAAGCAACAAAGTAGCGATCGCAAACTACTTCGCGCGCATAGGTGCGAATTTGGGCTGGCAACCAGAGTTGATGGTCGGCCCAAGGTCGGGCCGGCTTTGGCAACCGAATTTTGCTGACCAAGGTTGGCCCAACTATAGCAGTTCGAAGCCAACTTAGTTGAACCAACGTTAGAAGCCAACAATGGCTTCCAAAATTTCCCCGACCGTCGGCCCAACTGTGGCCCAAGGTAGGGTTGACGGTTATTTGGACTTTGGTTAATTGGCTCAAAATAACCATAACACTACGGTCGGCCTGACTCTGGGCGATAGTTGGCCCGACCATCGGTTAATATTATCCACTGCAAGTAACCTCACTTTTGCCGACTGTCGGTCCATCTCTGGCCCAAGGTTGGGTCGACGGTCGTTTGGGCTTTGGCGAATTGGCTCAAAATAACCTTAACACTACGGTCGACCTGACTCGGGCGATAGTTGGCCCGACCATCGGTTAATATTATCCACTGCAAGTAACCTCACTTTTGCCGACCGTCGGTCCAACTGTGGCCCAAGGTAGGGTCAAAGGTCGTTTGGACTTCAGTTAATTGGCTCAAAATAACCATAACACTACGGTCGGCCTGACTCTGTGGTACGAACCTTCAAAAATCAAAGTTGGCCCAACATTGTTGTCCAAGGTGGGGCCGACATCATTCTAATAGTTGGCCCGGCCGTGGACCGCCGATCAATTCGCAGAAGAAGGGTTGGTTAGCTAACGCTTCCTCCCAATGTTGGGCCAACTTTGAAAACCAATGGTATGCCAACCTTGTATTCCGCGGTTGGCTCAACCATGACAACTATTGTTGGCCCAGCTGTGTAAAATAGGGACGGCATGCGCTATCATTACGCTGATTGGCCCGACCATTAGCTCACAATAGTAGTAAGGCACCACTTCGACCAGACACCCCTTCCACTACTCCTTAGCCCCCCTCACCGCACTATGGCGCCGACCCGCCTCGCCCGCAGGCAGTGTGTCTATGAAGAGTTGACGCCCTTCACTGTATATGACCTTAGTTATCTCACTCTAATGGTTACGTACTTTCCCTCTCACCTGACCTAGACCACATAACGCTGAAGAGTGGATCCAAAAATGCAGCACGTGTGTGTATGAAGAAAATTTGTAACTCGTGGAGTTGACGTCCTTCACTTTCTTATGAACTTAATTATCTCACTCTAATGGTTGCGTACTTTCCCTCTCACCTATGCTAGACCACGTAACGCTGAAGAGTGAAACCAAAAAATGCAAAACTTGCTTGTATGAAGAAAATTTGGGACTCGTGTGACGACTATAAGCATCTTACGCCCTTCACTCTATGTGACCTCAATTATCTTGCTCTAAAGGAGACACACTTTTCTATCTATATACTAGAGGTGAATATTTTTTTAAATGAAAGCATAACATTGTACATTTCAGTTTAGTCATATTTATTGATTAAAATAGTTTGGAAAATATAATACACATAATAATCAGTATATATTACATATAGTTGAAGTAGACGTATGCAATGTAAAACATTTCCATAATAATACAACATCGTTAGTTGAACGTTATTCTTGTTAGTACATTTTTTCGTACAATAGAAGTTACATGGGTTAATAATACACCACCAATCTCATGATAAATAATATCAATATAATAGTCATTGAATTTCGATGATAAATGTTCATACATTAGATTTTTAAACTCGTACACTTTTCGTGGTTCATTAACTCAAAAATAAAATTCTCAGATGGTTCCACTATCTTCATCGAAATACAATGTTCGGTTAACAATTCTACAATTCGTGACATACAGTCCTCTACCAAAATACGTAAAGCTTGAAGCATTCCAAAATATTCATTCGCACAAAACATAATATTTTTCAAACCAATAAAGCTAGCTTTTTTCATAGCCACTGCAGGTACAAAAACTTTTTGTTTCTTGTTTTTACAAGAATTTTCACCATCCTCACAATCACCCTCGGGAACAGGTGTATTGTCAAAAAGAATAGTCTTTTCACCGTAGGACGTCGTGAACTTCACTGTGTAGTCATTAATCTCGAGTGGTTCCAGCTATGAGATTGAATAGCCCTCAGATTCAAAGTAGATGCTTATGAATTTAAATTGTTGCTGGAATTTGGACCATGTTGCTGCCCTAAATGTGATTCCTTGTAGCTTGTTAGACACAATTTTTACAATAGGTTGAAAACTGCCATCCGACTGCACTTCAAGACCAACAATAGCGTTTTTACTGCATGAGTTATTGAGTGCGTACAGTGTGGTTAAAATGAGATGTTTGTTTGTCTTGCGTGATGCATCCACTTCCGTCATGTGAACTCTTTTTTTAGTAGCAGCAGTAGAATTATTAACAGTGAAAGAGGAAATTTCAGCTCCTTTTTCAACACCAGTCATAGTTTGCGACATTGTAGGTGCTACTTCAAAGATTACAGAGAAACTGATTCTTAGCTGACTACTCAGAGATCTTAAGTACAAGGGAATAAAGACATTATGGGGTGGGAGGAATACAAGTCTAGACACGATTCTTAAGCTATGTTTGAATATCATTAGTTCAAAATAAAAATAGTGGAGATTAGAATATCAAATCAGAATAATGCTTTAATAATTAACCTTACTGTATAGGTATAACTCTATGATCGAAGCAAACGTTTAGAATTTTTCATTTTTATTCTTCAAACCACAGTGACAGTTTCATAACGAAATCCAAATCATGAATAATGACACAGTGGGTGAAGAAGAAGGCTATTCACAGGTTTTAAGGTCTAAAGATCAGTCGAAATGATTTTCAAATAGAATAGTCACGGAAGCGTTATGGTAATGGGCCCCATTCCAGGATGGACATTAGACTTGAGTATATGCAGTTACTCATAGGTTTGAGAGGGAAAGGTCTTTTTGGTAGAAGCGTTAGAATGACATAGGAAAGGTGAAAGGGTCATAGATAATAGGGTTCTTCCGTAACATTTTTCCAAAGGTTTCATTTTCGGTGGAACGTCAGTCTTAGCTATATGCTCTAACATGAAGCACGTTCGACCGTAATTAGTTTTCACAGTTTATTTTGTACAATTGTTTCGTGTGATAAATTGAACTGTGTTCTGTGAGGAGTTTATCAGTGTTTTTGAACAATTGTTGAGTGTGATAAATTGAACTGTGTTCTTCGAGGAGTTTATCAGTGTAGCTTAAAGTTATCAGTTCAAGTGAACAATAAGCCCAATAATGTCGATGGATAATAAAAATAACCAGGAAGCAATTACGCATCAGAGGGAGGATGAAAGACATCGTCTTATTACCAAGTTAGAAGGATACATCAGCCAATGTGATTCACGGGGGCAACTTGATGACGTTGTGCAAACAGCCATACAAAGGAAGGACGATATATCTTTACTTATGGTATTGAGTAAATACTTGAAAATGCAGAGAGAGAGGAACTCTGCAATAAATAATATAGAAACTATCATTGGTAAGTAAAACTCTTTGTAATTTTTATTCATTACATTTTTATAAAAGTGAACATTCCAAAATAGTGTACCTGTGTTGATTTTTTTTTGCTTCTCTTTTTGTTAAAGCTGAAATTCAGAGTGGTAAATCCAGAAAATCTAAGATAGCCGACGCTATGTATTATAAAAAAATAAGGAATCAGACGGAGGCAGATGCAAAAGAAAAAACAGTAGAATTTACTCAAAAGAGAAAACATTCTGATCCAATGGTAGAATCGGGTTGCTCAAAGAAGCAAAAAAGGTCAAAAGATTTTATATTTGGTGAGGGAACTGTAGTACGGGATCCTAGAGTTAATAAGAAATATAATAATATTCACAGAATAGACAGCAATATAGTATTAGTAGAAACTGATGACGACGAGACGGACTTTGACGAGGACATTGTGCCAGATTCACAAATAAAGAAAAAAATTTAAAAAAAAACAAATCTGAGGAACTAATAGTACAGAAAAATAGACGTAGGCAACAGGAAAACAGGGAAAAATGTAGACAGGAGAAAATCGAAGAAAAATTAAAAATCAAAGCAGGTAAAGAAAGGGAAATCAGATTGAAGAAAATTGCCCAAATTAGAGAGACAGATTTAAAAAAGGAACGCAAATTGCAGGATGATAAAATAAACAGAGAGCTTGCAAAGCAAGAACGGTTAAAAATAGCAAAAAGGAAGCAGGATAAATACCGGGCAAAGATGATTGCGAAAGAGAATCTCGAGGAGATCCAAAAGAAACAAAAAAAAGTTCTTCAGGAAGTACGAAAGGAGCAGAAAATGCGAAAAAAAATGGATGAATCTACATCTGAACTGAAACGAAAAGGTAATGTAAATTATATGTATATATACATAACTTAGGTATTCCTAAACACTCGTCTACAAAAGAAAGAATGATTTTAAAAATTATTATTTTTCAGAAGTTCAAAATTGTGTAAAAAACACATCGGCTCAAGTAGGGTCGAATAGGAAGCAGACCCCGATTCATGTGACAGCAACTCCAGACCTTAGTGCGATTGCAGGGCCATCCAGAACTATGGAGGCTAGCACATCTCCCGCAAGGAAAGACTCCCATGGCCAGTCGATGACTGATGAAGCTGTTGAAAGTCTCTCGGCAGATCTACATGATGCTCAACCACAAGGTAGGAATGAGAGTGACATTTTAGCCCCCTTTATAATAAGAATAGACGAGAGTGATCAATATGTGAGAAAATTTGACACGAACGGGCGAAAATTAACTTTTAAAATTGTACCTCCTGGGGAGAACAATCCTGTAATTTGGTTGGAATTAGCCTTTTTAGAGTTATATAATTATATAGTCTCGTGGTGTAAGGAAACAGATTTAGTGGGCATTGTGTTTGGGTCGGATGGGTTTAGCAAAGGAGTTGCCTGGAAAGCCTTTTTACCCCTCAAAGATCTGCATTTCGAAGACTTGTGGAAATTAGTAGAATCAGTAGTTCAAAGTGCCATAAGTTTTAATATTGATGACACCTTTGTAGTTGAGATTACGCGAGTAAGTGTAATAGCAGGAAAAGGCCGTGTGAAGCTAGCTAGCAAAGTTTTTAAAAAATCGGTTTACACTATAACTAACAACAACAATAACATGTGTCTACCACAGGCTATCGTAGTAGCGATTGCTAATGCAAATCGTCAGTCCGATCCGAATAATAATCATTTTAAAAAAGAGTATAGAAGTATAAGCGACAGGGATAAGCTCAAAGTATAAATTAAGGCAGCTGAAAAGCTTACTAGAGATGCTGGTGTAATAATACCAGACATTGGATGTGGCCTGCCTGAACTAATTACATATCAAAAATATCTGGCAAAAGCTCAGATTGCAATAACAGTTTTCAATTTTAAAGATTTCGGAAAAGGGAGAGATAAGGCTATTTACGAGGGTAGTTCGGATATAACAAATACAGGTAGTGAGATCAAGCACAATATTTATTTACTTTATGAAGGTCATCCAAATCTTCATTATAGTGCTATAATAAATTTAGTCGGGGCTGGCGCAGCGAAAAAGTTTTGTATACCATGTAATAAGGCTTACTTTAGACAAACTGATCACAGGTGCACAATGAAATGTGACGCTTGTTTTAGTTCCCCATCATGTAAAGTCAATGCTGACATGGATAAAAAAGTGACAATATTAAATGTGGGGACTGTCGACGGTATTTTTATAGAGTTGAATGTTTCAGGAAACATTTACTTTCTAATTCACACTCTACAGGTAAAAGTATTTGCTCTGTATTGCAAATCTGCAATGGTTGTTCAGAGTTACTTAACTCTGAGAAAACCAAGAAAGGGGAGGTACATGAATGTGGCTTCTCTGATTGTACAACGTGTAAGAAACTTTGTCCAATCAATCATTTTTGTTTTATGGCACCCCTAGAAATTAAAAAAGATAAAAGAGGACAGCCCAAAACTAAAAAAGTGGCTTACATTTTCTATGACTTCGAAACACAGCAATGTGAAGAAGTCAAAGGTGACGAATCAACAAATATTCACAAACCTAATTTGTGTGTAGCACAGCAGGTTTGTGAAGATTGTATGAACGATCCGGATCCCAATGTAAAATGTCGATGGTGTGGCGTGCGTCAGTATATTTTTGATAAGGATCCTGTGGCTCAGTTCACTGATTTCGCTATTCGTGATTTGAAGCATTTTGATGAGACCGTTTGCATAGCACATAATGCGAAAGGTTTCGATGCACAATTCATTCTTAGAGAACTCATTAAGAATAGAGGTACTAGTGAACCGCCAGAGCTTATTTTAAATGGTACTAGCATAATTTTGCTGAAAGTAAAAAAAAACACGATTTATTGATAGCCTTAATACACCGCAGAATGAGCTATATGTAGGTAAATTACCAGCTAAACATTTTTACTCCCCAGATACGATGTCCTTAGAGGGCCGTGAAGAATTTGACAAGTGGTATGAAGAAATGATTGACTCTAATTATATTTTTAATTTTAGAAATGAAATTAGAACGTACTGTATAAATGACGTTGATATTCTTCGTACTGCTTGCCTAGCTTTCCGAGAATTATTCATCAAGGTAACTAATGTTGATCCTTTTGTCGAAAGCGTCACCATTGCATCAGCTTGCTCAGTAGTTTTTAGGAAAAATGATTTAAAGCCCGACATAATAGGTGTCCTACCAACTGGGGGCTATAGGTTAGCAAATAAACAGTCCAGAAAAGCTATCGAATGGCTTTTGTCTGTAGAGCGTGAATTAGACTTAGAAATCATTCATGCTGGCCGAACACTAGAATACAGACTACCCGAAGGTGTATTAGTTGATGGTTATTATGAGGATACGCCTAGAAATAAAAAAACTGTTTATCAGTTTCACGGTTTTTACTGGCACGCTTGTCCCCGGTGTAATCAAACTAATCGTCATAAAAGAATAGGTTTCGGTAAAAATTCTGAAAGCATGAGTGACCGTTTTGAGCGTACACGGACCCAGACTGAACGACTTCGAGAAAAGGGTTACGAAGTATTCGAGATGTGGGAGTGTGACTTTGATAGGTTAAAATCCAGAGATCCTGCATTAAGAGAGTTCTGAAAAGACCATCCTCTTCTAATGCACGGTGCTCTTAACCCTCGCGATGCTTTCTACGGGGGAAGAACAGGAAATAGATTTTCCTATTATAAGACAAGAGACAATATAAAAATCTCTCATCTGGATGTTTGTTCCTTATATCCATTTATATCAAAATATGGAAAATTCCCCATAGGTCACCCAAAAGTTTATATTGGTGAGGAGTGTAAGGAATTAACTGGACCAGATAATGATTTAACTAATGTCGAGGGTCTTATCAAATGTAGGGTATTACCACCTACTAATAGTTATTTGCCTGTTCTTCCTGTTCGTATGCACGGGAAACTGATGTTCCCTTTGTGCAGAACTTGCTGTGAATTGCAGTTACAGCAAGATTGTCCACATGCCAATAGTACCATTGAGAAAGAAATAGGGGGAACATGGGTTTCTGATGAACTAAAAGTTGCTGTCGAAAATGGGTACAAAATCACATCGATTTTTGAGATTTGGCAATATGAGACAACTCAGTATGACTCAACCTCAAAAATCGGTGGTCTCTTTGTACAATATATGAATAGATTTTTCAAGCTTAAACATGAAGCCAGTGGATATCCTTCTGATTGTACCACCGAGGAGCGTAAAACAGCATATGTGAAAAAAATTTTCGATTTAGAGGGCATTCAGCTCGATCCGGAAAACATAAAAAAAATCCTGGGTTACGATCACTGGCTAAGCTCTGTTTGAATTCTTTCTGGGGTAAATTCGGACAACGTCAAAATATGCCAAAAACTGAAATATTAGATACCCAAAAAGCTTTAATTGATATTATTGAAAGTCCAGATAAAGTTCTTACCAATATCTTACCAGTAGACCAGGAAAATATTTATGCATCTTGGATGTATAAAGACGAAGCTGTAGCCCCATCGCCTGTTACTAATGTAGTTATAGCCGCATACACAACAGCGCAGGCCCGTTTAAAATTGTATGGTTATTTGAAAAAACTAGATCGTCGTGTTCTCTATTTTGATACGGATTCTGTCATTTTCGCTAGTAAAAATGAAGCAGGTGAATATTACCCAGATACAGGATGTTTACTAGGGGATATGACAGATGAGCTCGAAGTTTATGGTTCGGGAAGTTATATTGAAACTTTTGTCTCGGGTGGACCTAAATTTTATGCCTTTAAAGTACGGTCACCTGATGGTAAGCAGCACCATGTTTGCAAAGTGAAAGGCATTACTCTAAATTATAAAAACTCTCAAATCATAAACTTCGACTCTATATGCGATCTTGTGGTTAATAAGGCTTCCCCGATTAATTTACATTATAGAGCCATTCGTAGAACTGAATATCACCACGTTGTCACCAAAAATGAACATAAATCCTGTAAACCTGTTTACACTAAAAGAAGGCTAATTGATAATCATGATTCTCTCCCCTTTGGTTACATACAGTATAAATAGGTCAAAACAGATTATCCCTCCGTAATTAATTTATTTATAACGTCTAAAGGCTAAAATGAATTATCTCTCATTCCTACGCTTTGTATGAAAACTATCTCAGCGTTGAATGAAAAATGTATAAGTAGATAGGTAGGGCCGGTTCTACCCCACTTTTTTCGGACGGAGTCTGGATATTAAGACGAATTAAGACGGAGTCTAGATATGCAGACTGCTAGGTGATGAGTCATCACCCCTCGTGAGCCGCCGCTCGGGAGATAAGGTGA
>CAKNXH010047225.1:0-16517 GCA_932178445.1 Andricus quercusramuli
ACAGTAAATAAAACATTTTTTACACAAAGTTGACCCAACACAAAATGAAACGATTATAGTTTTGTTATTAGTTCCAGAAAGTAATAGCATTTTACGATTGAAAAGAAAAGAATTGTATAAAAAAATGAAAATCATTTAAATAAGTACTAAATATGTTGAAGAAGAAATATTATTTATTCTTCAAATTTATCATGTGTATCATCAATTCGGAAAAATAATAACTTTGAATGCTTTACAGGCAAAAATTTTTTTTGAACAAATAATAATTATTTACGCAACTCCAAATTATTAGAAAATACTTGGAAACTTGTCAATCATTGAATTGCAATAACGCAGAATATTTGTCATACAGCAGTAACAATACTGAAAGTAAAATTATAATCATATTATTTTGTGTAGGGTCTACTTTGTGTAGAAAATATTTCATTTTCTGTTTTGAATATGTTTTGCAGAATATATTTAGTGTCGGAAATATAGGTCGTAATATTTTTGTCTTTAATGTTTTAAGAATATCTTCCTGATAAAATATTACTTTTTGTGTAGAAAATTCTGTGTAGGAAATCTTTTGTGTCAGAAAAATATAACAGTATTAAATTCTGTGTAGGAAATATTATGTGTAGAAAATATTTTGTGCAGGAACAATATAATGTTGTGTACAATATATTTTGTGTAGAATAAGTTGGTACAGGAACAGCGTTTTCCCCCGACAGCCTAAAAGTTAAATGTGCCATGGAAATGCCTGTTCATATATTTAATTTTCACATGTTTTATGAAAGCCTTTAAAGTTTTCAAAATGATAGCAAAAAATTGTGTTTTAATATTCATGAATTATATTCATTTAACACTTACCAAGGACATGAAAATTCTTGTGGAATGTTGTCTGGAGTACTCAGCTTTTCACTCGAACGCGATATATTTTCATTATAAGTAAATATACGATGGACTTCTTCAAAAGTTCCACACTGGCGCCTGAGCGGCGACCCAAGTATCCCCAATAAAATAAGAATTTTCAACCTTTTCCGACACGTATTCTACAGAACTTTGAAACTTTGACCCTATTAGCTTGTGCATGAAAGAGAAAAGCATAATTTTTATTTCAAAAGTATTTCTTTTCGCCAAACAAAACAGGTTTTTTTTTCAACAAAACAGGTTATTTTTCAACCAAGTTGTTGAGTTTTTAAGCCAAAAAGACAAGTTTTTATAAAACAGTTGAATTTTAAATCAATAAATATGGACTTTTGATAAATAAGTTGTCTGTCTACCAGATAGTTAGTTTTTCTATGAAGACAGGGGAATCTTCAACTGAAAAACCTAAAACTATTTTTACAGCAATCTACGAATGAATGCAATAAATTACAGTCAAAATTAGAGGAAAGTATAAGTTTTTTCTATTATTGAAAAACAGAAATCCACGCTATCATTTTCGATGATGTGAATTGAAGATGAATTTTCGACAAAAAAATAAAGTTTTAACAAAAATTCTTCAACTTTTCACAGAATTTCAACCAAAGAAGATAAATCCTCTTTGAAAAATATAATACATAGTTCGATATTTCAACAAAAAAAGGTTCTAATTTTTAATTAAAAACTAGCAATTTTAGCTAAATTGAAGTTTTTATCAAAAATCATAATCATTCAATTGATAGCCCTTTTTATACATTTTACATACGAACTAATTATCATTTCATTGTTATTCCCTAATTTTCACGGCTCTAAAGTGCCAAATTTACTGGAAAAATTTGAAGTTTTGCATTTTTCACAAGTTTTTAAATAATACGATCAATGAATTAATTCATTTAGTTATTTTGTGGCAAAAAATGTAACCAAAAGTAACCTTTTGATAAAACAAGTAACTGTTTTTTCAAATAAGCGCGCCAACTGCCCGAGTGCCATTGGTTCGGAAGTGGAGGGAGGTAGACTCCTCCCATGTGCCGTCCTGTCTGAATCCACTCGTATATAGATATGCTTAGAATACCTTGGTAGCGGAGGCGCGTAGTGTGCAGTATACATTGATGTAAACAGTATACATCATGATTGTTTTTTAAGCATTTTATGCAGTTAAGATGTACAGAATCGCCAGGTAAATAGTTATTAAGAATTTTTTGTGGTTAAATATACAAGTAGTTGAAGAAAACATTCTTAAGTTGGTGTGCGAGTTGTGAATCATTGTCATAAACTATTTATCGATTTATTTTAATTTACCATACATAACTGAAAAAGATATTTTTATAAGTAATCATTTTTTATAAAACGTTTTTATACAAGTTTGTACTGTGAAATATTGATTAAACATATTCCAGCTTTATTCTTAATTGTTTACCCACTAAAAAAAAAAATATTTGTAAAATAATAAAAACTGTATATTCACTGAAAAGGTCATCCATTTCAATTCGCAGATTTATATTTAAAAAAAAATCATATTTCTTTAAAAATTCATTTCGTTTTTAATAATTTCATAAAATAAAATATGATGCACAAAGTGCATGGGTTTCTTATTTTAATTTTCTAATATATTGAAGTGAAGATACTCTTGGGTATCGGGATTAAAGTTTTTGGTTTTTTATTTATTTTATAAAATAAGAAATGATGTAGTTTTTTTATTTATTTTCAAATTAATTCAAATAAAGCAAAGATCCACGTGGGTTTGTGGGTTTATTATTTTAATTTTTCAAATTAAATTACAATACCGCCAGGTATGTAAGAGTTGAGGGTTATGTTTTATTTAATAATTTAAATAAATCAGCTTTCCCCGGGTGCGTGGTTTAATAGCTTCTTGTTCTATTTATTTATTTCAATAAATTAACTGTCCCCTGGATGTATGGGTTAATAGCTTGTAAATTTATTTACTTCAATAAATGTATAGTTTTATTGATTTCATTTTACAGGATCTGCGTTTGTGTAATCTTAAAAATCGCGCCGACCTCAGCGAACCAGACCGCTGAATGGCGGCATCCGGCTAGAATAGAGCCACTCGAGACTATATTTTTGGAGGACTCTTTCAATACCGGAAACTAGCCTTGAAATGATATTTTTTTTTACAGTGCACAGATCAGGCCTACAATATCACTTTAAAACATACATGTAGGAAGTGTCCTTTACGAGGACTTGCATTAGTATTTATTGTCAGGGCCATTTAATCATCTCTCATTTATTGAATAAGGAAATCGATATTTTATACGGATTAAAGCACCAGAGATTTTTTTATTAGTACATTTTGATTAACAAAATCACTTTAAAACATATATAGGAAGCGTCTTTTAACAGGTTTTGCTTTTTGAATTTATTGTTAGGGTTGTTTAATCATCCCTCAATTATAGAAACAAAGAAATCGATATTTAAGCGGGATAAAGCACAAGGGATTTTTTAAATTATATATTGATCAAAAACTTACTTTAAACATACATAGGAAGCGCTACTTTTATTCGCAAGATTGGTAGTAGTTGTCCTTACTACTTTACTTGTTGTCGCGACAACTTTAGATGGTACATACTATTTGCAGGTAGTAGGCCTTACTTGGGCATATATCGCCAGCAGCGAAACGTAAACAGACAGGGCCGCCTGAACCGTTTGCATGACATTGCGCAATCTACAGTCAAACCTCGTTTATCGGGACGCCCTCGAAATGTAAACACCTCATTTATCGGGATTCGGAGGGGTCCCCCACTACTACCCCCAGCCTGAAGACGGGTTGCCATGACACCTTGCTGTGTTGTTATTAACGGGTTATGTCAGGTTTAATCGCAAATGATCAAAATGAATGCTAAATTCCCGCTACTCCCACCACGCTCTTACCTTACCCCACTTCAAGTGCTTATGTATAAGGAGCGGTGGTTGGAAGGGGAACAATACGTCCCGATAAACGAGGTTGCGAGATCCCGATAAGTGAAGATCACGATAAATTAGTGTCCCGATAAACGAGGTTTGACTGTACTTGACTGCGGAGTAATGCAGTGCGTCCCTTCATAGGCGGAGTCGCAACCGTCTCTCACCCTGCCCCCTGAGAAACTGTGGGGACGAGCAATTCTAGGAATTGCTAATATCGCCTGCAGTCGCGCGAGCATATAACGAAGCTCTGGTGTAGTTAGTCTTACGAATAAGTAATAAGTAATCGTGACTATCAAAATTAGTGAGTTTCACTATTCAAATTAGTAGTCCTTAATATTAAAATTACTGGCTCGTGGACTATCGCGAAGTTAGAACTTCTCAATAATGAAATAATAGTAAATTTTACTACAATTTCTCTATAGTGGATACAAGAGCGTCCTCAGGACTTCCTGTAGAGACCAGGTCCTGATAAAACGTCATGTCGAAATAAACCCACATGCTCATTGGGATGTTAATGAAAAGCCACTATAATTTGAATACACAAGAACTCTTGAAGAGGATAAAAACACAAGAACTAATACGAGACCAGTTTAGGGGTTGACTAGTTGCCTCGCAGTATCCGTGCACTAAAATCGTCGTTGGATGAATGTTGCGGGGTGGCCACGCATTCTTGACATTGCTTGTGCGCTGAGAAAATGCGTGGGCCAGCAGTTTTACGAAGAACAAGATCAGTCGGCCTTACATGTGAGTTCTTGTGTATTTAAAATTGCAGACTTGCAGTAGTAGTAAGTCCATTAGAAAATTTAGATCGATGCGATAGTCTTCACAGTCTTCACTACTGCAGAATTCACAAAAAGGTTAAGATGAAAATGGCGACGATCCAGAATATGACGCGATATTTCGGTGCGAATGTTGGCAGCACTGCTCAGGTTTCAGTTCTGCCAATGTCGCCTAGGACGAAAACTTGTAACTTTTACTACTTTCATTTCTTGAAGAATGAATTGGTGGTAAATGTGACTACTTCATTTGTTGTGACTAGAATTACTATCGTTACTAATATAACGTACGTAGGATTACTAACGGCGACTTGTTGCCGCACTAAACTGGTTAGTTACTTTTACCATCGAAGTGGTTGTCGCATCTGATACCATCTCTACTAATAAAGAGCTTCTTGTCACAACTAACCATTTTTTTCAGTGCAGGGTCATCTCATCACCCCCTAATTATTGAACCAAGGAAATCAATATTTTAAACGAAATGAAGCACCATATATTTTTTTTATTAATACATTGATTAACAATATCACTTTAAAACGTACATACACGGAGAAAAATGGATGGTCAAAGTTAGAAAGTCAAAATTTAGAGAGACAGTCAGTCGTTCTATATGGTCGAACGGTCCTTCAAAATTTTTTTAGACATAGTCAGAAAGACTCTTATTTTATGGCCAGTCTGACTGTTATAAGAACATCAGACTCACTATCAGAGATAACTAAGGTATCCCTTTCGGCATGGTCAATACGCGCATCCTTTTTTTTACTCGTTTCGACCATTCCCGAAGGAGTAGATAAACCATCGCATATGCTCGATTGCTCGACGTTTGCGCGTCAATCATGCGCGTGAAAATTTAGAGGTTACCGGGTATCGCTAATTAGTGCCAATTTGCATAACGGACAAGTGGACCGCGTGGTGCTGATCCATCCGATAAACTGTTTTTAAAGTATTCCCAAATATTCCTAGTGGTGCTAGTGTTGTGATTGCAGTGTTGCTAGTGTTATTCCCTAGTGTTGGGAATGCAAACGATCGTATTGGTAAGCACCTATTTTACATAATTTTGTGACATTCGAAACAGTTAATACTGATATTTTTAGGTTATATTATAATACAAGTTTAAAGTCATTTATGATTATTTGAGTAATCACTGATTATTCTAGCATTAATTAATGTAGTTTAAACTTGATTTGTAATTATTAATTTAACAATAAAACTTTATCTTTCAGTTGTCTCCTATTGCACATTTGAATTCGTGCAAGTATCGATGGAAGGGTCTGTGTCGTCGTACGTGAAGCTGATGAAGAGCTGGAAGTGTGGGCGAAATATAATTCAAATATTCAAAGGTAATTATCATTAATCTTGATTGAAAAGCCAACTAATTGGTTAAAAATTTTTGCATTTTTTTGACAATTTATTATAGGGATTAAAAACTCAATGTGTCAAGTTAAAATTGAACTATTTGATTGAAAACTGACCTTTTTGTTGAAACTTCATATTATCGGGTTGAAAATCGGGTTTTAAAAATTCAACTGCTTTGTAAAAGATACATTTTTCTTTATTTAAAATTATTTTTTACAATGAAAATTTAAGTACTTCATTTTTGTTTGAAAATTAATCTTTTTAGTTGAAAAATTTAACTATATGGTTCAAAATTTATGTAGTTTCTTACAAATTTCTTTTTTTGGTGGGAGAAACATAAATTTAGTAGAAAATTTATATGTTTAATTGAAAAATAAACTTTTTCAGAATTTCGCTTTTTTGGAGTAAAAAACTTATTTCTTAAACTCAAAGTTCAACAATTTGGTCGAAAATGAACTTTTTGGGTAAAATTTCATATTCTCGGCTTAAAAATTCTACTATTTTATACAGGAAATTCGTCTTTTTGTCTTTAAAACTCAAAAATTTCTTTGAAAAGACAAGTATGCGGTAGAAAATTTAACTTTTTTGTAGAAGATTAGTCTCTTTTATCACAAAATAATTTTTTTAAGTAAAAGTCAATTTCTTCAAATGAAAAGTTACCTGTTCCATTTATGGTAAAAGTTTTTTTATTTATTTTAGATTTCACCTATTTGGCTAAAAATTCATTTGATTTGTTAAAAATTCGTCTTTTCTTTTTGTAGAAAATTAATCCTTATTGAAAAGTCAACTATTTGGTAAAAAATGTGTGAATTTTCTTGAAAATTTATTTTTAGGATTAAAAACTAAATGTATCAAGTTGAAATTTGAGTATTTTATTAAAAACTTACTTTTTTGTTGAAACTTCATATTATCGGGTTGAAAATTCCATTATTTTATATAGAGAATTCGTCTGTTTTGAAAATTTAACTGCTATGTAAAAGATTCATTTTTCTTAATCTAAAATCAATTTTCGACAATGAAAATTTCAGTATATCATTTTTGTTTGAAACTTAATCTTTTTGGTTTAAAAATTTAACTATATGGTTCAAAATTCATATAATTGCTTACAAATTTCGTTTTTTTTGGTACGAGATTCATAATTATAGTGGAAAATTTATATGTTTAGTTGAAAAACGAACTTTATTAAAATTTCCTTTTTTTGGAGCAACAAATTTTTACTGAAACTGAAAATTTAACCATTTGGCTGAAAATGAACTTTTTTGTTAAAATTTCATATTTTCGGGTTGAAAATTCTACTATTTCATATAGGAAATTCGCCTTTTTGTCTTTAGAATTCAAAAATTTGTTTACAAAGTCAACTGTGCGGTAGAAAATGTAAGTCTTTTTATTACAAAATCATTTTCTAAATGTAAAATCAATTTCTCCAAATAAAAATTTACCTAGTCCATTTTTGTTTAAAAATTGTTTTCCTTTTATAATTTACAACTTCACCTATTCGGTTAAAAATTAATTTTCTCCAAATGAAACTATTCCATTTTTGTTCAAAAAATAATCTTTTTTATGTAAAAACTTAAATCTTTGGTTAAAAATTTATGTAATTTCTTACCAATTTTTTTTGTGGAAGATTGATAATTTTAGTAGAAAGTCCATGTCTTTATTTGAAAATTAATTTTTCTGAATTAAAATTAAACCATTTTATTTTGGTTGAAAAATTAACCTTTTTGTTTAAAAATTCAACTATTTAAATCAAAATTCATGTAATTTTGTATAGAAAAGTTGTCTCATTGTCTTGAAAATTCAACAGTTCCGAACAAAATTCAACTGTGACTTTCGTGTTTATTTATCAAAGTTTCGTAGAGAAAACTACCGTTATGAAGAACAGAAACTTATATTAATCAAAATTGACATAATACCTGAAAATAAAAATATAGAAATAATTATAAAAAGTTATTAGGTCAATTGTCCATGCTTTGACCAATTTTTCTTTGTTTCTTTTCATTTTGAATTCCAAGCTTTTTTTAGAGAAAACCCCATACAATTTTGCAGGTAATGTATAATATATTTTGTAGAAGTTGACCGAATCGGATAAGGAAATTGAACGCAGAACGAATACAACTTCTGATTGCGTGGAGATACACTTCAGCCATTCATTGTCGCTATTGGGAATACGCTGGAGACATGCCCCATTACCGGCCTACAAATTTGGAATTTTATTCAGCGTTACATCTACGACATTCACACCTGTACCGACGTAGAAAGCTGTTCACAGTATGAAATTGCAGTTGATCTGTGTATCCTAGAGCCCATTTTGAAGTTACTTTCAAAGATGTTACACATCTTCGGTTCTTTTATTATATTCAATAGTCCTAAAATAAAAAGTGGCCTGGTGTTACTTCCCATAAACCACGTTGCAAGTTTGAGAAGGGGGGTTGAAAACATAAATCCAACTTTTTGGGTAGAGTTTTTTTTTAATTGAAAAGGCTACTATTACAGTTTTGGTTCGGAATTCAATTTAATTTGGTAAAAATTCAATAACCTTGTTGAAAATTAATTTTTAGTGTTGAAATTTTTCTGATCAGAAAATTTAACTATTTTACTTTTGGTTAAAACTTTATTCTGCATATTGGATAAGTTGGAAAATCTGATTTTTTTATAGAAAATTAATTTTCTTGGTCGAAAATTCAACTTTTTGGTTGGAAATTCAACCATTCGGCAGGAAATTCATATATTTTGTTAACAATCCGTGTTTTGGGTAGAAAATTATCCTTGCTTGTTGATAGTTTAACTTTTTATTTGAGAATCTTATTATAAAATCCTCTTTTTGTATTGAAAATTATATTTCTTTCCAAAATTCATTTTTTTTATTAAGGTTCATCTCTGGTTGATAATTAGACTATTTTGATGAAAGTTCGTTTCGCGTTTAGTTGAAAATAAATCTTTTGAACTGGCAATAATTATACTTTTCCATTTTTTGTTTGAAATTTATTTATTTTTTGAGTCGAAGGTTCCAATATTTGGTTGAAAGTTCATGCATTTCATTTTAAATGAACTTTTATGGTAAAAATTCTACTGTTTTGTAGAAAAATCGTCTTTTTGGCTTGAAAATTAAACTATTTGGTTAAAAATAATTCTTTTTTAGTTGAAAGTTCAAGTTTTTGGTTGATAATTCAAATATTTTCTTTCAAATGAACTGTTATGGTAAACATTCTACTGCTTTGTAGAAAATTCATCTTTTTGTCTTAAACATTGAAACATTTCGCTTAAAATTCATGTCATTTGTTCGAAATTCATCTTTTTTGGTGGAACATTGAGCTTCTTGGACGAGAATTCATCTTTTCTGTTGAAAATTTAATAACTTTGTTAAATTTCATTTTCATTGTTAATTTTTTTTATCGGAAAATGTAGCTATTTTATGTTTGGTTAAAAATTTATTCCGTATATTGGATTACTTAAAATTCTTGTTTTTTTATATTTTTCTTACGGTCGAAAATTCAACCTTTCGATAGAAAATTGACATATTTTGTTAAAAAGTCGTCTTGGGTAGACAATCCTTGTTTGATGATAGTTCAACTTTTTGATTAATAATATTATTGTCAATTCATCTTATTTTTACTGAAAATGATCTTTTTTGTTCAAAATTAATTTTTTGTTGTTGAAGGTTCATGTTTTTGGTTGAAAATTTAACCATTATGATTTCTTTTTAAATGAACTTTTATGGTGAAAATTCTACTGTTTTGTAGAAAATTCATATTTTGGCTTAAAAAATAAACAATAAACTTTTCAGTTGAAGAATCATATTTTTGTGTTGAAAAGTAAACTTTTTTGTAGATAATTGGTCTTCTTGTCTTCAAAATTAAATAATTTTGCTGAAAATTTATGTATTTTGTTAGAAATTGGTCTTTTTTGGTAGAACATTATTTACGTTGGAAATTTGTATTTTGTATAGACTATTCAATCTCCGTGGTCGAAAATTCATCTTTTTGGTTGGACTTTCAACCATTTTGTTGATAATTGTTTTTTTTTGCCGTTAAAAGTTATTTTCACATTCTCATTCGTGAGAGTGTAATATAATTTCAAATAGTTTTTGTCTGAAAATTTAAATAGACCGTTTTTGGCTGAAACTGTATACTGTATAAGTTAAAAATTCAACTGTTTGGTAGAAAATTCATGCATTTTGTTGAAAATTCGTCTTTTTGGGTAAAAAACTAACACAGAAGATATAACAGAAGTGGATTTTTGTAACAGGTAGTAATTGCCAGGAAATCGCTGTAAAGATTACAATTTGTTTTTTTTTTCTGTAAATTTTCTTTTTTAAAAATTTAAATTATTGCTTGAAAGTTAATTTATTTGATAGAAAATTCATACATATTTTTTATTAAAAATTCCTCTTTTTGGGTAGTAAATTATTCTTATTTGTTGATAGTTCAACTTTTTGGTTGAGAATGTTATTCAAAATTGATCTTTCTTGATCAAAAAATATCTTTTTTGTTAAAGATTCATCTTTTCCGATTCAAAAGTCCACCGCTTTCAAAAACATTCGACTTTATAAATTAAAAACTTCACTCTTTTATTGAAATCTCATTTTTCATGGTAGAAAAGTCATCTTTCTTGCTATGAAATGAACTTTTTGGATGGAAATTCAACTTTCTTTTAAAGACCCGCCGGACCTCGATCACACCACTGATTCAACTGATTGATTATGCTTATCGATTATTTACTTTTTCTAGGGAATATTTATGGAATGGATCACAAACAAGGAAATCTTCAGGCAAGCGAAAGTTGTGAGCGTTAGCAGTTTAAATGCATTACAGTGTTAAATAATTAATAATATTTAATAATTTATTCTACGTTTTATATACAATGTTCGACCTTAATTGTATTAGTTTTTTAATTTATCTGTAACGAAGGCTGTAAAGCATTGTGATTTATGTAGGGATCTCTATAGATATTAGGGTGGGCAAAAAAAAAAATTTTAATTTTATTTTCCTTACATACCATGACAATATTGTCAGAAATGATGAAAACAAAATTCTGGTGAAGCTTGAGCTTTTAATATTAATATTAAGAGGTGACGATTTGTGATTTTTGATTTCCCATTTAAATAACACAGAAATTTTTTAATATTTTTTTTCGATTTTTAATGCGTTTGAACGAATAATTGTCTAGCTAAATTAAAATTATTCTTGTAGAGAATTAAACGATCTACAAAAAATGTCTGATATGATTTTTTGCTAAGTCGACTCATTCAAAAGTTATGGCAGATTGAACATTAAAAAAATCCTTTTTCATTAAATTTCCATCAGACTTTTGATCTCAAAGAGCTCAAAAGCATTAAACAGCTTTATTTTTTCGCTCAGAGAGCTCAAAATAACACAAAAATTGAATTTTTCAGCTCGAAGAGCTCAAAAACATCGCAACCAGCGCTAAATTGCAAATACTCAATGACTGAAATTAGCGGAAAGTTGCAGGGATGGCCTTTAGGTCAACCGTTTTCCAGATTTTTTTTCAAGTCATTATTCAAGTAAAGTAAAGTTCAGATTTTTTTTTAAATTAAGTTTCATAAAATTGGGTTTTCTTACGATATTTTGTAAAAATGTTATTGTTTTACCAAAAACATTCGATTAGTTTTACGAAAAATAAGATATTTCATGTTTTTGAGCCATTATTTTGTGATAGAATATAAAAAATTGTAAAAATTATCTTTTACGATTTAGAGTTGGAATTTCTGAAAATAATTTCATGGTATCTAAGGAAAAAAAAATTAAAAGTTTTTTTTGGCCCACCCTAATAGATATACACATATTAAATATAGCAGTGAGTACTACTTATAGGCCAAAAATTAGAATGCGTTGTCACTTATATAAAAATAAAATTATGCATTTATGACCACAATTTTTAGCGAACCTCGACCCATTCAACGTTAATTTGAATATTTCGTTTAGTTTTAAGGTTACGTGAGGGTTTATCATTTATTCAATCCATATACTGTTTTTGTATACGCTATAGAATGTTATACTATAGATCTGAATAGAAGAGAAAGTGGGAGAGCGTAGGAGTGAGAAGGAGGAGAGGGCGGATAGGGAAAGGTTAAGGGCAATGGAGTTGAGAATGGAGAGAAAAGAGAAGGCAGACAGGAGGAATAATATTGTAGTAAAAGGGTTGAAGCTAAAGAACGGGGAAGAAAGAGAGGGTGTGGAAGCGCTGCTACAGAGCATAGGGTGGGTCAAAGGCAGGGTAGGGAAAGTTAAGTTGGAGGGGAGAAAGGACAAGGAAGTGGCGGTTGTGGAGATGGAGAGCTGGGAAGAAAAGTTGGGGGTAATGAGAAATAAAAATAGGATACAGGATAGGAGAGTTTTCATCGATCATGATTTAACGAGAAAGGAAAGGGATTTGCAGAGAATGCTGAACGACAGGGCTAGAAGGGAGAAGAGTGAAGGGAGATCGGCGAAGGTAGGATATAGAAAAATAAAAATAGACGAGAAAATGTGGGTGTGGGATGAGGAGAAAGAGGTGTTGAAGGAGGTGCAGGGGAATTTGTTTCGTAGGCATTAGGGGGGTGGGGGTAATGCAGGATAGAGGAGGATTGCAGGTGTTGTATTGGAACGTAGCAGGGATAAGGAAGAAGGATGAGGAGTTCTGGAGGTATGTACAAGAATTTGATGTTGTGGGACTGGTTGAGACGTGGGTAGAAAGAAAGGAATGGGACAGAATAGAGCCAAAACTGCCAAGGGGGTACAAGTGGAGACTCCAGGAGGCGGTCAGAGTGAAGAAAAAAGGAAGGGCTAGTGGGGGAATTATAACGGGGGTTAGAGATGGATTAGAGGAAGAAGTTCATGGAGAGAAAGAGAGGGAGGGAGTGCAAATGAGGGAAGTAAAAATAGGAGGGATACCGTGTAAGTTTGTGACAGTGTACAATAAGGATGGGATGGAAAGAATTAAAGAAAGGGTGGAAGAATTGCTAGGCGAAAGAGAGGAGGGTATGGTGATACTGGGTGGGGATTTTAATGCGAGGATGGGAAGGGAAGGGGGCCTTTACAGGGAAGGGGAGAGCTTCAAAAGGAATTCGAAGGATAGGATAATAAATAAGGAGGGAGAGATTCTAAGGGACTGGATGGAGCATAGAGGGTGGGCAGTGGCGAATGGTATGGCTAATGGGGACGAAGAGGGAGAATACACGTATGTAAGTAAGGTGGGGGTATCGGTGTTAGACTACGTGGTAATGAATATGCAAGGATGGGAGGAGACGGAAAAATTCGCAGTAGAGGGGAGGGTGGAATCAGACCATCAGCCATTAAGTCTGTGGATAAGAGGTGAGGGTGGAGGAAGACAAGGCGGGGAAGAAGTCTCGATAGGGGAGAGGGTGACCTGGATGAGGGAGGCGATAGAGAAGTATCAGGAGCGGCTAGGAAAGGTACGCTTTGGAGGGGAGTCTGTGGAAGAGATATGGGAGGATCTGAAAGAGAACGTGAAAGGGTGTGTGCAAAAGAAGGTATTCAGAAAGAAGAAGAAAGGAATGGTGAAGCCATGGTGGGATAGGGAATGTAAAAAGATGAAAAGGAAGGTGAAGAGGAAGTACAAGAAGTGGAAAGAGGGTAATGCGAGAAGGGAGGAGTACGTAGAAACGAGGAAGGGGTTTAGATTGATGTGTAAGAAGAAAGAACAGGAAAAGGAGAAAGAGCTGGAAGAGGAGTTAGCAAATGTTAAGACGGAGGGGGACGTCTGGAAGATAATAAATAGGTTTAGGAAGCGCAGGGTGGGGGTCAGCGAGAAGATAGGGAGTGAGGAGTGGAGGGAATTTTTTAAAGAATCGTTCCAGGGCTCAGATTCAAGGAAGACGGATGGGGGAAGTAGAAGAACGGGGGAGGCAGAGATTGAGGAGTTGAATGACGAGGAGATAGAGAAGCAGATAAGGAAGTTGAAAAGGTCAAAAGCAGCAGGGCTGGATGGGGTAGAGAACGAAGCATGGCTGTTTAGTACACAAGAGGTTAGGGAGAGGCTGAAGGAGGTAGTGAAGAAAGTTTGGAGGGGTGAGGGATTCCCAGGAGGGTGGAGAGAAGGCTTAATAGTGCCACTGTATAAGAAAGGGGATAGAGATATGCAGGAAAATTATAGAGGGATTACGCTAATGAATACGGCGTATAAAGTATATGCGATGGTGGTGGCAGAGAGACTGCGGAAGGATGTTGAGGGGAAAGGAATATTGCCGGAGACGCAGGCGGGATTTAGGGCGGGTAGGAGTACTATCGACAATATTTACGTGCTGCAGCACGTGGTAGATAGAGAATTAGCGAAGAAAGGGGCGAGAGTGTACGCGTTTTTTGTGGATCTCAAAGGCGCGTTTCCATCGGTGGATAGGGGGAGGTTGTGGGAGGCGATGGAGGATAGGGGAGTAGAGAGGGGCCTAATTGAAAGGGTAAGGGAGATATATGAAGAGACAAAAGACAAGGTAAGAGGAGGGGAGGGGATTTCGGAGGGATTCTGGATGGATAGGGGGTTAAGGCAAGGGTGTCCACTTAGCCCAACGCTTTTTGCGATTTTAATTGCGGATATGGAAAGTAAGCTGGAGGCCGGGGTGGTAGGAGGAGTCAGGATAGGAGGGGTTAGAATTTGGTCACTAGCGTATGCAGATGACATAGTGTTGCTGGCAAGCAGCGAGGAGGCCTTAAAGGAGATGATCAAGAGGTTGAGAAGATACCTGGATAAAAAGGGGTTAGAGCTGAATGTGGAAAAGTCCAAGGTTATGGTGTTCAGAAAAGGAGGGGGAAGGGATAAGGGAAGGGAGTGGAAGTGGAAGGGAAAGGAGGTGCAGGAGGTGAAAGAGTTTGTGTACTTGGGCTTCGTGTTTCGAAGGAATGGTGGAGTGGATGTTCACATAAAAGAGAGAGTGAGGAGGGCAAATGTAGTGATGAGGCAGGTGTGGGGGTTGGGAAAGAAGTTATTCGCAGATGATTTTGGAAGGAGAATGAAATTATTTGATTCACTAGTGATGAGTGTGCTATTGTATGGGGTAGAAGTGTGGGGGTGGAAGGAAAGTGAAGAGGTTAATAGAACGCAGGAGAGGTATGTAAAGTGGACCCTGGGGTTGGCAAGGAACACGCCTAATTATATTGTCAGGAGGGAGACGGGGAGAGCGAGTGTAGGAATTCTAGCAGGGAGCCGGGCGTGTAAATATGAGGAGAAATTTTTGGAAGAGGGGGGAAGTAGGCTAGTTAGGGCGTGTTGGTGGGAAAAGGAGAACAAGGGAGGGGGTGGGAAGATGGAGGCTGAGAGGGAAAGGTATTTTAGAATGAATGGACTGCAGATGGATGAAGTGAGAAGGATGCACGAGGAAGGAAGGAAGGTTTATGACGTGGTTAAGCAAAACGGCATGGAGAGAGAGAAGACAGAAGGGGAAGAGAGAATAAGAGAGTCAAGATTCAACGGGAACTATGTGTGGATTATGCCAAGTGCAAGAGCGCAATATTTATGTGAGAAAGGAGAGAAAGGAAGTCAGGAGCTTATAGCGAGGATGAGGTGTGGGTGCATGGAGGGCTTCAATAGGTTCTGGCTCTCGCGAGAGAAGAGGATGTGTGAACTGTGTGGAAAGGGGGATGCAAGAGTGGAGCACTGGTTGGAGGAGTGCGTGGAGGTAGAAAGAAGTGAGATAAGCATGGAGGTATTGTTGCATGAAAAGGGGGAAAAAAGGGCAGTAGCATGGGTGAAGGGAGTGTTGGGTAAGATGGTGATGAAGAGAAGGAAGGAGGAAGAGGAGTGGAGAAGGAAAGATTGTAAATAGGAGAGAAAGTAGATATAAGTAACATGTAAATATTGTAAATAGTAGATAAGGAGTAGGTATTAGAGCGATAACAGAGGTTGGCAAGCGAGGCAATGCGAAAAAGTAGGGATATGCGAGCGAGGCGAAGCGAGGAAGGCAAGGCGATACGAGCGTGCGGCTTAGAGATAAGGAATGGAAGGATGTTAGTTTTTTAAGGGTTAGTTTTAAGAAAATTCTGTAAAAAATGGATGTGTAAGCAAGTCAATTTTTTAAGGCCAGCAGGCTGAAAAATAAACGTTTATCTATCTACTAATTACATAGTGCGATAACTTTTATCAATTGATGAATAGTAAGACGTATTTCCATACAAATCTTCAATAAAAACCCTTCGCAATGACCAGGTTAACACTTTGAGAAAATCGAATCGACCATCTGAGACCATCGAGTGGTCTGTCTAGAGACAATCATATCGACCCTTTAGCATGATCGGGTCAGCTTTCTTGAGATGACCGATTCGACCGTCGGAAATGATCGAGTCAAGACTTTGAGATGATCGATTTGAATCTCTTGTTTCAACCTTCTAGAGATAGTCGCTTTAGCCATATTCAAGGGCTGTCCTATAGTTGACCCTGCAATATGGCCGGTCTGCACATCTAGATGACCAAACAGACCTTCCATTTTTCTCCGTGTAGGAAGCGTCTTTTAGCAGGATAAAATATCGATTTCTTTGTTTCGATAATTAAGGGATGATTAAACTACCCTGAAGATAAATTATAATGCAAGTCCTCCTAAAGGACACTTCCTAT
>CAKNXH010047226.1:0-18865 GCA_932178445.1 Andricus quercusramuli
GACAGGACAAGATATTAACTATATTCAATATGAATAATTGCAACAACGATTAATATGATTAGTGGTGATCAAAATGAATAAATAAGTAGATTCACTTATTTATTGAGAATCTCACTCCGAAAATCGAACTTTTTCCTTAGACTCGCTGTGAAAAGTATTGTACTTGGCATGTGAGAAGCAGGCAATCCCCGATTCGTGTGATGTCATCACTCGCCTTCGGCTCGTGACGCCAACTTCACACTCATCGGGAATTGCCTACTTTCCACACTTGTCAAGTAAATAGCTATTAAAGGGTTTGAGATATTTTAGGTTATATTAAAAGATTACAAGAAACTTTTAATTGATTTCAGGAATTTAATGGGATTTGAAATATTTTAGAGTATTTTAGAAGATTTTCAGGCATTTTGAAGGGCTTTGAACAATTTCTAAGCATTTCTAAGGGTTTTGATAATTTGAAGGGATTTAAAAAAATTGTTATGCAATTTTAAAGGATTTCTTAGAATTATGGAAGATATGAAAGGATTTTGCAAGACCTGTAAGGTTTTAAGATATTTTAGAAAGGTTCTATGGGATTTTATAAGATTTCCTCAGGATTTCAATTATTTCAAGAAATTTTAAAAGCTCTTGAGGTATTTTAATTAATTCTTGAGGATTTCTAGAAATATCAAATTTCATAGAAATTCACAGGATATAAAAAGAAATATTTTAATATATTTCAAAGAATTTATTCTCAAGAAATGAGGGATTTTGTAGGGTTTCAAAGATTTCAAGAGATTTTCAGATATTTTTTGCAATGCATTTGGAATTCTTATTAATTACTCTACTTTCAAATTCTTATGAATTCTTCTAAATGCACTCAACTTGACTCAATACAATGGATTTTTAAAAAGTTTTTGTACAATTCATCCTCGAATTCATCTTGAAGTCTCTATAACTCACCTTAAATTCTTAGGCATTTCATAAAATTATTCTGAATTCTCTTTAATTTTTTAAAAACTCATCTCAAATTTAATTCAATACATTTTTTCATATTTTTGAACTGTTTTCAATTCACTTGATTGCTTTTTGAATTTAGATGGACTTTTTATGAATTTCATTGAATTCATTTTATTTCCCATAAATTCCTCAAAATTCACTTAATTTTTAGTGAAATAAAAGGATTTTTTCGATTTTGAAGAATTTTCCAATTCATTTGAATTCTCTTGCATTTTTTTGTAGTCATTAGTCACGTGATTGGTTAGAAATTAGCAGGATTGGAAAGAATTGAAGTTTTTTTCAATTACCCTAAATTCTTTTAAATTTTGTGAAATTCTCTTGAATTTTTTAAATCGGCTTTAAGGAGGACATGCGCAACATTTGAATCATATGAGTGTTTGTGGTAAAGTATATAAATAGATTGATATAAAATACATAAGTATTATCGAAAAATCCTTTAGTTTAATGGGGGTCAAGAAACAAAATTAAAAAATTCAGTCGTACCAGCCCCGTAAAATTAAAAAACATATTATTATAAAACACTCCTATCAAAACCATTAATACCTAAGTTGTTGTAGTGACCCGTGCAGAAATCGCCATATATATTACCGATTACCGACTAGGGCCTGATCCGATGTGTACTATCTGGTCCTGATAGGAAGAATTCTGTGGCCCTGACTCGTACCAGACCGGGCTATGTACTGTGACGTCATATAGCCTCTTCGCAGCGCCATCTTAAGCCATATGCGCTAGATGTAATATAATCACGAACATAACCTTAATTTTTGTTTTCCTTTGTGGTGTTGTGTTGCAAATGTTCTGGGAGTGTTCGACCGTATAATATATTCTTAACACATTAATAATAAATGCCAAAATTAAGGAGCACACCGCGTGTTCGCAAACATCGTGCCATCAGCAAAATTCCGTATTTACGTGATGAAAACGAAAGCAACGAAGGTAAGTCTTTTATGGTATTACATTTTTTATGGTATTATTACATTTTGTGACATATTTAATTGTATTGTACTGGATCCAAGTTCTAAACTAAACATTCGATTTCCTCATTTTAGTCAAAAAAATTATTATTTGATATTTTTTCGCTCGGTAGCGTTTTTTTGTAAAACAAGTAGTTGCAATTTTGAGGTTATATTTTGGATTCTACGTTTAAACTTATGCATGTTATCGCTCCAGTGACGGGGTAAGGGATAATATTTGTGGATTGAAATGAAGAAATGTAATTTTGACCAATTCAACGCAACCGAAGAGGAAGTGCTGTCCCACATGAGCAACGTCTTCTGGAATGCAAAAGACTGGGACGGTAATCGGAAGCAGAGGTCCAAATAACCATTTTTAATTATTTTGAAGGTGTAGTTAAAATAAAGCTGAATCCTATTAATTTGGCTTTTCATTTAATATTCTGTTAGAATTATTTTGAAGGATTTTGATTCCTACTAGAAAAATAAATAATGTGGCTAGACTCGGGTAAATAATAGGGGCCAGACCGGGGACAGATCGGGCGTTTGATCGGGCCCCTAGACATGGCTCCGAGGTGGCTACGTGTTTCATGATGAGTCTGGCCCTGACTCGATTTCCACAACAGGGCCCGATATGAACGAGATAACAATAGTTTTTCTCTTTGTACGAAAACATGATGTTATGAATCATTTTGTAAATTGTGATTTAATCCTTGATTTGTTATTCCGATAATTTAAATTGGTATTACCCCCCGCCAATTACATTGGCAGGCCTTGTTTAAACTTCGAAGCGTCTGCTCCAATCGTCTGATAAAAAGCAACCGCAACCAACAGCCTTGCTACGTTCCATTAGCTTTTTTACAGCTGATTTATTCATCTTCAAAATTATTTTATAAATATTAAACTGTGGTAAGATCCCATTTTCTTATTTTCGCCGGAACTCAGAAAGTTGATTTTTCAATTTAATCTCTTTTGTGATTGAATATCTTGGATTTTCGAACAGAAATCTCTGATTTATATGATTCCTCTAGGTTATTAGGTCCATAACACACAATGTTTATTTAAAAGCTTATATTTTCTACATACCGCATTAAAAAATTCTTATTTTTTGCAAAATGACGCGGAATTAATGTTAGTTTAATATACTTAAAGGGCATCGCAGAATCTTGGATTTTACTCATCGCATGTTCCTCCTTAACTCTTCTAAATTCACTCAATTCGAATACCCTTGGCTTTTTCTAAGCTCATTTCAAATTTACAGAATTCAATTATGTTTAAAAAAAAATTTAATTTCTTCCAATCATTTGAATTGTTTGGAATTTAACTTCAACTGTTTTAAAGTGTTATGAATTTATCCTGAATTTTTTATCCTTTGAGCGCGAAAAAAGTACCCGTTGGTCCCTATATTTTATCCCAAAGGGACTATGTGAGGCCTATGTTTGTTTTTAAAAAAGTATATGTACTTTATACTGCTTCCTGCAGGTATCAGCTACACACACTTGTTTTCGCTTCTTTTGCCACCAGTCTCCCGGAAAAGAATAAAATTATAGTTCCGCATGGATTTTTATGCTCCGTATTTGAGCAACCTACTATGCAAAAAATTATTCTTCATCCGGCTTTTTAGGCTGAAACCCCTAAAATATTTACACAGTTATCCATGGTAATTGCACAACACGGCAGAACGACTCACCCAGCCATTCAGAAATTTCGCCTTCTGATGGCGCTGCCAACATACTTGAATACTCTATTCGGTTGTTGGACTTCGTGCAATATGTTTGGCCATACTTAAAAAAAAGTTTTGCACATATAATAGAATGGCTCGCCAGTGAGTAGGTCCATTTTCCTCTGTTCTCCGTTTTTATTACAATGTGTATATTTTCGAAGTAAAAACATCAAACATTACATTTACCCGTACAGAAATCGCCAAATATATTACCGATTACCGACTAGGGCCTGATCCGATGTGTACTATCTGGTCCCGATAGGGAGAATTCTGTGGCCCTGACTCGTACCAGACCGGGCTATGTACTGTGACGTCATATAGCCTCTTCGCAGCGCCGTTTTAACCCATATGCGCTAGATGTAATGTAACCACGATCATAACCTTAATTTTTGTTTTCCTTCGTGGTGTTGTGTTGCAAATGTGCTGGGAGTGTTCGTCCCGTATAATATATTCCTAACACATTAATAATAAAGGCCAAAATTAAGGAGCACACCGCGAGTTCGCAAACATCGTGCCATCAGCAAAATTCTGTATTTACGCGATGAAAACGAAAGCAACGAAGGTAAGTCTTTTATGGTATTATTAAATTTTATGGTATATTTAATTGTATTGTGCTGGATCCAAGTTTTAACCTGAACATTCGATTTCCTCATTTTAGTCAAAAAAATTATTATTCAATATTTCTTCGCTCGGTAGCGCTTTTTTGTAAAACAAGTAGTTGCAATTTTGAGGTTATATTTTGAATTTCTACGTTTGAAGTTATGCATGTTATCGCTCCAGTGGCGGCATAAGGGGTAATATTTGTGGATTAAAATGTGGAAATGTAATTTTGAGATCAGATTGTACTCTAATAATGCAGAACAGTTTCAGATGTTGATGTTGATGCAGATGATGAGGAAGAAATTAATGATTATGTGAATCGTGAAGAGGAAATGCTGTCCCACGTAAGCGTCTTCTGAAATGCAAAAGACTGGGACGGTAAGGGACTGTACTTGAAGTACATAACAGCTCAAGGGGGGGGGGGGCCACGAGACATTTTGTTACGATTTGTTACGGTAGGATAATTCTCCTTTTTGGTTTAAAAATTCAACTGTTTTTGTATAATATTAACCTTTTGTTTAAAATTCATATTTTGTTGCTGATAAGTCAACCGAAATATCTTTTGGATGAAAAATATTTTTTCTACAAATTTGTCTTTTTAATTTAAAATTTCATCTTTTTTTAGTAGAAATATTGCAACTGTTTTGTTGAAAATTCAACTATTTTCCAGAAAATTTACTTTTTGTTTAAGATTTGTATTTTTCTGTAGAGAAGTTTATTGAAATCCTTTTCGATGAAAATGCAACTCTTTTTTTTTAAATTTGTCTTTTTGATTTAAAAATTCACCTGTTTTAGTAGAATTTTCATTTTTTTCGGACAATGCATTTGATTGGTTGAAATTTAACAATATTGTTAGAAAGTCATACTTTTTGGTTAAAAATTCAACTATTTCTTTTAAGTTTTTTTTAGTGCATCTATTTTGAAAGAAATATTTCATCTTTCTTGAATAAAAATGCAACTGTTCTGTTGAAAATTCATCTCTTTTTTGAAAATTTGTTTTCTCATTTCAAAATTCACCTGCTTTAGCAGAAATTACATCTTTTTGGATAAAAATGCAACTGTTTGGTTTGAAATTCAACAATTTTGTTGAGAAGTCACACTTTTTACTTGAAAGTTCTGCTGTTTCGTTGAAAATTTAACTATTTTGTAGAAAATTTACTTTGTGGTTAAATTTACTATTTTGGTGTTCAAAAGAAAACTGAAATCTTTTCTGGATGAAAATTCAACTACTAAAAAAAATCTTTTTTTTTATTAATAATTCATCTGCTTAAAGAGAAATTTCATCTTTCTTGGAGAAAAACACAACTGTTTGGTTGAAAATAAAACTATTTTGTTAAAGTCATACTTTTGGTTGAAAATTCTGCTGTTTTGTTCAAAATTCAAACATTTCCTAGAAAACTGACTTTTTGTTAAAAATTTTTATTTTTCTGTAGAAAAGTCTATTGAAATCCTTTCGAATGAAAATTCAATTCTTTTTTTGAAAATTTGTCTTCTTGATTGAAATATTCACCTGTTTTAGTAGAATTTTCATTTTTCTTGGACAAAAACGCAACTGTTTGGTTGAAAATTCAACACTTTCTTAAAAATTTGTCTTTCTGATTTCAAAATTCACCTGCTTTAGCAGAAATTACATCTTTCTTGGATAAAAATGCAACTGTTAGTTTTAAAATTCTAAAATTTTGTTAAAAAGTCATACATTTTGGTTAAAAATATTGTGCTGTTTTGTTGAAAATGTAACTGTTTTCGAACACACATCGAACACACATGCACATTTTCTTTTTCTTTAAAATCCATATTTTTGTGTTAAAAAATGAACTGAAAGCTTTTCTGGATGAAAATTCAACTTTTTTTTTTGTTTTAATCAAAAAATTCTCTGTTTTAAGAAAAATTTCATCTTTCTGGTATAAAAATGCAAATGTTTGTTTGAAAATAAAACTATTCCGTTAAAAATTCATCCCTTTTGGTTGAAAAATTCGTGTTTTTGGATGGAAAATTCAATCTTGTTCGTAGAAACCTATTTTTGTTGAAAAAATTAATATTTTGATCTTGAAAAGTCAACTGGAATCATTTCTGGATGAAAATTCAACTATTTTGTTAAAATTTGTTTTCTTTTTAATCCTAAAATTCTAATCTTAAAAATCCGCTTTGGTAGAAATTTCTTTTTTTTAATGAAAATACAGCTTTTTGGTTAAAAATTATTCTTCTTTGCTTGAGTATTCAACTATTTTATTTAAAAGATTTGGTTGAATCACTTTTTTGAGGAATCATTTTTTTTTGAAGAGTTATATTTTTAGTTGAAAATTCATCTCTTAGGTTAAAAATTTAATTATTTTGTTGAAAATTCAAGTATTTTGTTGAAAACTTTTATGGCAGAAAAGACATTTTTCTGTTTAAAATAAATTATTAAATTTCAAAATTTTAAATTTGTATCTGAAATACTGTTTTATTCCGTTTATAAAAGATTCTATGTTGAAAGTATTTCAAGATTAAAATTCTGGTATTTGAATATTAATGATCAAGAAAAATGAAAAATTAGATTAGAAAAAATAAGGGAATTTTGTAAATGAAGTTCTCGGGCCCCCTGTCTAATTCTAATAGCAATAACTAGTAAAACATTCACGGAAACTAATAATTAAGTAAAGAGGGGGGGGGGGGAGAAACATTTTGTTACAGTTTGTTACAGGACGGGGGAGGGGGTCTCAATGAGGGCCTATAATCCGTTACGTAATTTAAGTACGGCCCCTATTCGAAAGCAGAGATCCAAATAACCATTTTTCATTATTTTTAAGGTGTATTCGAAATAAAGCTCAATTCTATTAATTTGGCGTTTCATTTAATATTTTGTTATAATTATTTTGAAGGATTTTAATTCCTGATAAAAAAGTAAATAATGTGGCTAGACTCGGGTAATTAATAGGGGCCAGACCGGGGACAGATCGGGCGTTTGATCGGGCCCCTAGACATGGCTCCAAGGTGGCCACGTGTTTCATGATGAGTCTGGCCCTGACTTGATTTCCCCATCAGGGCCCGATATGAACGAGTCTGGGCCCGGTCGGGGCCACGGCGAAATTTCTGCACGGGTATTGAAAGCCACACCATACATATGAAAGGATATAAGTTGCGTCAGATATTGATTACTAAGCCTAATCAAATTTTAGAAATGGCGATCGAAGGAGGTCTGCTGCGGTAAGGAATATAAGCAACAAAGTAGAGGTTCCAAGGAAAGAAAAAGAGTGGGAGAGAGAAGCCAGGCACGCGACCACCCGAGAAAATCATATCACCATAGCATACCAGCAAGCAACATCGAGTATCCAGAGGTGCATCCGCGCGTGACCACGCTGCTTGCATTCTAAACTTCTTATGCGTATATCTATTATCTACCTATGTATGTGTTCTACTCGCGTAAGTACGCGTGCCCGCGTACTACGTCTCTTGTCCCGAGAGGCCTTGTACACATAGAGCCTCCGATTCTTGTATAACGCGCGATGATTCATGCCGCGCACGAGTCTTTCGCACGTTTTTGCTCATTGTAAATAGTCATCCGTCGAGCTCTTCGATTAACTATCGCTTCCGGTGTCTTTTTTACAGCAACGCTCGGGGAGGCGAATAAGAGGGTTTTTTCCAGATGAAGTGCAACGATTTAAAAGGTTTGCGCTTGAGACATTTGGGAGATTTTATTGGCAATTCATGTTTTATACTTTAGAACAGTCTCTGGTATTTTTTCTTTTTATTGTTGGATGAAAATCTAATAGAATTCATTTTTCCAACGCTTAGAGCAACACAAATTTTTAATGTATAGAAGTCCTGAAAATAACACAAGAATTCAACGATTAAATTTGGACAACCACCAGAAAATGCTCCTATTGCAATTCCTAAAATAAAAAAATTGGTTTCTTCGGAAAAAAATAAAAAAGAGGAAAGAAAAATTAGAAGGCAACCAACCAAATCCCCTTCCTTCTATCAAGGCAAGAAAAATTAGAGCAGGTGGGAACAGCGACAAAGCAACGACGCTATCTCCCCGATATCTGAAATCTAAGTGTGGGTCAAAAGGCAAATCCGTTATAAACAAACAAGAAATAAGAGAAAGTCAAGACTCATGAAAACCTATTGCTAAATGTATTTAATCATACTAGAATAACTTTTGTTGAATTTATCCTAATCAGTTTCTAAATTAATAGACAACTTATTTTGTTTTTTAACATAAAGCATTTCCATGAATTCTCTCTTTCTCTCATTACTTTCACTATGTAAAATTTCAACATTATCCCAGTTAAACTCATGGTCAACATCAACAAATCCGCTCGTATGTCTAACAAGAACACTCTTATAACAACGTCTCAAACGAACATCACATTTATGTTCCTCCACCCTAGTGTTAAGAAGTCTGCCAATCTGTCCCACATAAGTCATCTTACAGATCTTGCAAGTGATCTTGTGAACGACACCACACTTTTCAAATGTGTCTAAAGGATCTTTACCAAAAGTTATTATTGAATCCATTTTAAATGGTATACAGAAAATAGTAGATATGAATATTAAATTTTTTAAACATAAATTCAATAGTTTTCGAAATTTGACAGAAAAAAAGGAAGAACAAACGTATTAAAAAAACTATATTCTCTCAATTCTTTCTGATTATCTGTAGATGAAATGATACTTTGTTTGTTTTTGATATTTCGAATTCCAATTGTGATATGTTGCTCAATTAACTTTTGTGGGTAATGATTAAGAAAAAGGATATTCCTAAAAATATTCAAATTCTCTTTGTGAAATGAAATGTGGGACAAACCTACAGCTCTGGTAACTATGTGTTTGATTACTGTAATTTTGTTTTGAAAAGGATGAGCCGAAAATAAATTTAGAATTCTACCTGAATATTTACTTTTTCTATACCAATTGGTAATAATATAACCATCCTGACATTTAATTACTTCTACGTCCAAAAAACTGATTTTATTATTTTTCTCTATTTCATGGGTAAATTGAAGTTTTGGATAAAAACTGTTGAAATCATCAATAACTGCCTGCAACTTTTCTAGAGGAACACATAATAAGGTGCCATCAACATACCGAAAGTAAAAGGTCAAAAAAAATCCAGCTTCTTGAAAGCAAAGATCTCCAAATCTTCCATAACTATTTCTGCTAAAATCGGAGAAATGACTGAACCTATGGGAGTACCAAACTTTTGCCTATAGAAAGATCCGTTAAATTTAAAATAAGTTAAGTTCATGATGAAAACTACCTCTTTAATAAAATCTTGCATTTTGTGGCGGTTGCCCAAATTTAATCGTTGAATTCTTGTTTTATTTTCAGGAATTCTATACATTAACTTGATTATTGGACGTTAAATGGGATTTTGAATTTGATTTTGATCTAATTTAAAATTATTATCTTTCAACACCAATTTTTTTATGAATATCTGTATGAAATAAGTTGGTGTTTCTTTCTATGAGTTTCACAGTCCAATAATAAAAACCTATGTTTTTTAAACAGACGTTCGACTCATGTGGGAGTTCCTCTCAGTGATTTATTTCTGAACAAATCCAAAATTTACATTTTTAGCAATATACTTTCGATAGAGATAGCAGTGATGAAATTTTCTACAAATTTTAATTCACCATTGTGATTCTTTTTGTTATAGAATTTTTTGTTCAAAATATGATAGGTATTACACGGTTGAAAAAATCTAATCGAAATTTAATATACATGTCAGTGAAGTAATTTGCATATACCGTAAATTAACTTGAATATACCATCATGTTGTAAAATCAAGATAAATGTATATTAAAGTCGGTAAAACAGGCTGCGTGAAAGAAAAAGCTCTTTGATGCCTTTAGATCTGGTCAAATATTGAAAAATAAAGTAATAACCTTGAATTCGTCGACTGAATTCCTACTTACATACAATTAAAGTGCAACGTACGTGTGGAACTTTTTCTAAAATTCGCTGTAAATGTTAGAATTTTAACGTAAGTGCAAGTGCTTGGGGGTGAGGTTTCTTAATTATTTGTTTAATTATTATCATGTTTGATTATTTAACATACAAATGTATATTAAAATTGCAAACATTTTTAACAGTACATAATATTCATAGAGTAGAGCAATATAAAATGAAATGTAATTAGTTGTGATTAATTGCAACAAATTCATCACAAAACATTCATTAATTAATCAAAGAATTATATAAAACTCAGAGAAAAAGTTGTCTTGAAACAAAAGCATCGTCCTCTTGCCTGTTTTATTTTGAACGATGCGAATATATTTTTTACACAAACAGAAGTATTTGGCTGCTAGAATAGGTGAAGATAGTCGCATAAGGAAAATTTTTACTTTAAAAGGAGTCCTGTTGAGACAAATGAAAATCCTCTGAACCTTAAATTTAAGAGGAAAATCCATTCACGTCAAGACACAACTGAAAAATAGAAATTTGAAATCGGAGACTTTCCGGTACTTTAATTTCAAATTCTTGATACTAATGAACATTGATTTATTGCTTCGGTTAATTCTCAAAATATATTTTCAATTTATTTTGCGTTATATGGTATCATTGTTTCAGTATCAACTATTGTAAGAATAAAGTATTAACAACAATCCCAAAACAACAAAAAAACTTATTGAATTGAAAGTATTTATTTATTTATCTGCATTATTTTTGGTGAGTTTTTCATTGTTTTTTTTAATAAAGCCTTATAAAAAAAGGTTGTGAGAATGTATGTTCTTTGATTGACCGTGTTAGGTTTATATATATCTTTTTTGTGCTCATAGATTCTGGAGTCAATCGGACGTTTTGATAAAAAATATCAGAACGTGACTCTGTTTATTATTGTTTATAGCAGCATAAGTTATCATTTCACTTCAAAGTAGCTGATGCCAATTTCGACAAGAGACTTACGGTATTGATGTATTAATTTTGGAACTATCTTCTTTTGAATTGCTAAGGATACAACAGGTGAAAGAAAAAATGAGGTTAGAGTACACCTGTGAAGGAATATATTCTCTTTTGAAAATTTTCGAAAAAACGACTTGCTATAAAGAGAAATATTTTTTTATTGTTCTGGTATTTTTTTAATCGATGTTTTCTCTGAATGTATCAATTTTATGAAAAATTATATGATAATAAAAATTTGCATCTCTGGAAGTAGTCCAACTTTTGGTTGAAACTTTTTCCTGTAAAATCAATATCGAGAAATTTTACCTGAATTTCCGGCGACATTGAAGCCCACTGGCAGCACTTTCGCATCCAGATAATCGACTGACAGTGCTAAGGTGCTATTTCTAATGTCATCGCCTACGTGTACACAATTTTTCAAGCTTATCCGAGTCACGTTAATGAGCTATTAAAATTGGCACATTTGCCCGGTCGCCACCGCTCACCTCTCCCACTCCACCCTGCCAGTAAGGCATTTTTACATACGTCATCATGAGTCGAACCTCTCAGTTGAAAATGGTCCTTATCCCTATCACTTTGGCATTTGTGTTGCGGGCTTACGGTCCATAACGAATTCTTGAACGTTGCTCATCCCACTTCTGCTCACCAAATACATAGGGTGATACCACTCTTTACTATTCCTTCGTGGGTAGAGATATATACTTCGTTGCTTGTAGTGAAGTAACAGGTTGATCTGAGTCGGTTGTGGCAGTGTTACTCGTTAGTGTGTGCGTATTTATAGAGGCACGGCTAGTCGAGGGTTCATGGGCTGCGTCTAGTCTTCCCGAATTTCGGGACTACTAGCCTATTTCTACCATTTGGCTAGTCTTCCCGAAAATAATGCACTTTATTAATCCTACTGTTTTTGACTAGACCAAAATTACGAAAATTGCCAATCCTATTTTCACCATTCGGCTAGTCGTCCCGAAAATAATGTATTTTATGAAATTTCTCGTTTTAACTAGACAAAAATCACAAAAAATGTTAATGACCCCGAAATTCGGGACGACTAGCCTATTTTCAACATTTGTCTAGTCGGCCTGAAAATAATGCACTTAATTAATTTTACTGCTTTCAACTAGACCAAAATTACTGAAAATGACTAGACTATTTTCACCATTTGGCTAGTTGTGCTGAAAAAATGCTAATACTGTAATTATGGGCAAGATTACGATATCCGTGGCGACAAAGTTTTGAAGCGGATTCCTATAGGATTTTTGGCGAGAAACACGAATCTGAAAGTTTTAAATCGTTATATCGATTTCTTAAGCTGTTACCTTACATTATTTTTGTGACCTGTCACAAGGGTGCCTTTCCGCCCCCACGAGGCGTTGGAAAAGGGGTAGGGGTGTTACCTTACATTATTTTTGTGACCTGTCACAGGGTTGCCTTCCCGCCCCACGAGGCGTTGGAAAAGGGGTAGGGGTGTTACGGCCAGTATAGGCCGGCACACAGAACAGCTGATCTATATGTAACGTGATCGTTAACCAACGCGCAATAACACGCAAAATAGAACTGCGAGAGCGAATAATTATTGGATTTTACTCTTTACAAATGAATGATTGATTCTAAATACAAAGGCAACAAGTGTATCTACTCTAGTGTCTAGATCACATCAAAGGAAGGTCCAATCAGAGCGCGGAAATCATAGGAAAGTTTCGAACGACCTTGAGACTGCGGTGACACAGTGCAAATACATAACATAATTTGGATACGTTAAAGCTTAAAAGACTACACTTTATAAAATATAACCTAACTCTTAGTTTTATCCGTTTTTTAACATTTATTTTTAATTGGGGTTGAATAGCAGTTTTATTAATCTTCGGCTCACTCAAAAGGAGAGAAATACAAAAAAAATACATAATTTTCGGGACGACTAGCCAAATGTTGAAAATGGGCTAGTCATCCCGAATTTCGGGACGACGAGACACTTCGAATTAAGAACCCTATCTGATGAAGTAGAAATTGGTACCAGTTGGTTTTTGAACCGTCAATATCTGAATTGACCACTACATCTGGAAAACTGATTTGATTGCCAGTTTCTTTCTCAAGGGCGAATAAGAGTTCATTTTTGTGACTGCTAAAAATATCTAGAATTGTATGAACCTCATTTTTGGTACTGCGGTAATGATGTCATCAACATAACGGAAATAGAATGGAAGTTCCAATGGAAGTTTAGGAAGACATTTTTTTTCTAGATCGTCCATGATGATATCTGCAACAATAGGGGAGCGGGAAGATCCCATAGGATGCATGCCCATGGGTGCACAATTTGTTAGAAAACGTACGTATACATAGTCCAAATACACGCAGAAAAAAGAAATGTAATATTTACTAATCGAGAAATGTAAAGTGTTTCTTGTAACCGTAACAGTAAAAAATGCTCTTAATGAAGGGGTGAAAATGTCAAAAGCACTTAACATTTTGTAAATGTCACAATGAAACTAGGGTGAATTTAACGGCAATCCTTTATTAAAATAAACCTCTATTCCCTGGTATGAAATACGGTAAGATATGTCAAATCCACTGAACCGAGATTATAATAGTGGTGCAGTGAACATTACAGAAGGATCGGTACATGCTACCGATTCGAATAGCTTGTTTAGCTCGCCCTCAAAGTCGTAATAACGCAACCTATCCGCGAGGACCACCGGATGAATTCATGCCGTCATCAGCAATGGATGGATTGCATCACCTAAAAAAACATTTATTTTTGACATTTTTGTGACAGTCGTCACATTCTCCATATTCTCAGTCAGCAATAAAGGGTTTTTATAATAAATAAAACAATTTTGGGTGGCGAATCTTATTCACAGGTCGCGTACAGTTGAGAGTTTATTGGAGCAAGACGTTTTTGCGTTCCACGACTGTTCCAGCTGACTTGTATGGATATATGTAACACAGAAAAAACTTAGGGTAAATATTGTTGCAGGTAATTTCGTATTTTTACCTGTTCATATTGGTAAAATACAAATATTACCCTCGATGGGCAGCAACTGTCTTTTCTTCTCATTAAAGTTGTCACCAATGTCTTGAAAATTGGAAAGCCACTAGCTTTGAATCGCTGAAGTGAAGTCAGCTGATGGTTGGTGTAACAGGCAAATCGGATAAGTGCGGCTTCATAAAGGCTGTTTTGCCGAATCGTTAGAACTGTCAAAAGTTCAATATGACATTTACAAGGCCTTCAGGGTAAACATTGAGAATTACTCCCGAACGTAGGTAAACGCAGAATAATACCCTAGATGTGCGGGTAAAGTTTACTCACATGGGGTAATTTTTGTTGCAGGTAATCTTCACCCCAAATTCCGGGTAAAGTTTACACTTATTTTTTTCTGTGAAGGTAAATGCGAGAACTTTTGTCGTGTTCCGCGATGGCATGAACGCGTATTCAAAAGTCGTTACCGAGGTCGCCACCTTAGTTAGAAATGCATTTCAGAATTATTTCATAGGTCACAACTCGTATAATAGTGTAGTGGTTAAGGTAATCGACTTACGTTCTTAGGTTTATGCGTTCAAATCCCCCCCGTTGCGTGCGAAATTTTAATTGTCTTATAAGCGTTGTAACTTACAAATACCGATTAACTACACTGTTAGAAATGTTTGCAATTTTAGTATACACGGGCAAATTAAATTTTCTATACGTTTACTAAATTCATTACACTTTGTAATTTTAGTATACTTACGTATACTAAATTTCTTTTATGAAGTTATATGTATACTAGATTTATTAAGTGTACAGTAAGTTTCTTTCACGTATATGAATTTTATAGTTTCTGTATACTAAAATTCATATACGTGTTTAATATATTCAGCTGCGCAAGCGCGTTCCAATTCACGCGAGTCGAGCAACGTGACCGGTGGCAGACTCGATGCCGCTGCATTTGTTGGAGTTCTCTGTCATGCTACAAGGTTCGGCTTCTTTCTGCGAGGATCTGCGAAGTCTTCTCTTTGGAAGTCAGTTTATCAACGTATGTGTAGCTTAACGATATGATTATTTCAAAATTAAAACTTTGTTCTTCGATTACATGTTTCATCTGATCATGTTTACAGGCGATAAAGATGGAACCCACGCGAAACGGAACGCGTATACTAAATTTAGTATATGCGTATACTGAATTTCGTATACATGTATACTGAATTTAGTATACGCGTATACTAAATTTCATGTACGTGCATACTAAATTCATTATATGCATATACTAAATTTACAGTACGCTGGTATACTAAATTTAATTTCATGTTGTGCATTCTTGCTTCCTTTACATGTATACTAAATCTAGTACAGATTTTTCTAACAGTGTATAAGTATATCCGAAAATATATCTCAGAATTAACCGTTTCTTTATTTATTAATTATTCTTTAGCAATATTTTTTTACAATTTATAGAGACGTCCAAACTATAGTCTGTACCCTTAACATAAGTTAAATACATTTATATTGTCCGTCAAATTGACATAATTCGCAATTGCAGCATCGCGGAACAGTGCAGAAGAGCGAATGGATCGGTGAAATCTACTGATCCGCAAGTCAGCAGCACTTGAGAATCGGAACTGGTAACCATCAATGATAGTCATATTTAGTTGCCTATAATTGTAAAATTTACTGAACTGTCGTGTAGTCCACATACGTGCTTGGAAGATCAGTAGATTTAACTTGGTTTTGCGTAAAATATAAGGTTCTTTTTTCTGTGTGTAGCCTTTTACCTCTCTAACTAGATAGAGCGCGTTTTTTGCTAAAACAGTTTATTGGGTAGTCCTGACGGAAAGCTTTGAAATTATCATATTCTTATGAACACACCAGTACATGCTTCAAGCATTATCCCTTTCATCGCTGACTCTTATACTAGAACTTTTCACCGAATTGGTTTCTTTTCATTTGAACCTATCCAAGCTTTTTAGAAAAAAAAAACCTTTCAGAATGTGTCAATTTTTCTAAGAGTATATCCACAAAAAAAACGATCGGATTCATACTTGCTACCACCTTTTTTTTCTCGCACCACGATGTCGGGTCGATTGGCTGGGATGTAATGATCAGTCTGGATAGTATCATCTCAATATTAGATGTAATCTTCGTTTTCTAAAACGGGAATTGGAATGCATCTATAGATAGGCATTCATTCTGTTAAGAGTCTTGGGTTTAGGGCAAGTTTTTGATGTATAATGCCCGCCACATCATTCTTCCTGTGTTACAGCCCAATATCTCGAAGGCATTTTTTTTTAGAGTTGGATTTTTTTATTTTTTGAATAATATGCACGGTGCTGTCCCGGTATATATTATCAGTCACAGACGCATTATTATAATGCAATCAAGTGATCTGATAAGAGCGTGTGCGTTGACATTTTTGGCAAAGCCTGGTTTTTACCCCATCATTCACGGATTGAGTTGCAGTCAAGTGCATGATGGAGGGAACTACAGCTTAAGGTGGGATCCGAACCACCAGAACCTCGGTAAAGGTACAGAGAAAAATTTCAAGATGTACCGGCTGAGGGATCGAGCCCCGGACCTCTAAGGTGAAGTCCGGGCGTCTAACCAACTGAGCCACCGAGGCTCAATAATAATTTTATTTTATTTCATTTATTAATCTTATAATATATATATATATATATATATATATATATATATAATATAAAATAAAATAAAATAAAATAAAATAAAATAATGTTAAATTCCATATAAATAGTTATATAAATATTACACTTTATAAATTTTCTTATGTATAAATTATTATAAATAGATAAAATGAATAATAATAACAATACTAATATATAGATTGGTAGCTCTAAAAAAGTATCCAGAGGTAAAACCTTCATCTCCAACTATCCCGTCTGCCGCGTAAGATCATCCGCGGATAAAGACCTGACTCCAAGGAACAGTGTTGCCCGATGTTATCTCGCGTAAATTTCCCGCTCTTGCTTACCTTCTAGGACAGAAGGAGCAGAAGCGGATAACGTACACGTTCCAGTTGCTTCGGGATTGGTTGCTTTAAGGAACCATGATCGTAGCTTCCGAAGCCTACAACTTCTCTCAAAATAAAATATAGATATAATATATTATTATTATACCATTAAGCCATTTCCCTTTCGGGGTAGGCGTGACTTGCTCGGTTGGAAAGTAGTGAAATAGGTATATAGGTATGAGGTAGATCGGTATATGTGTATAGGGTAGATGGGTATATAGGTGTTGGGTATAGATGTTTTAGATTGATCTGGATTTCTCGTGTTATTTATATAAATAACACGTTCACTCCGCAACACTGCTCCGACCCAGGTTGCTGATCAATCTCTCTAGCGATCACCCCAAGTGAGGAGCCTCACAAAATTGTTATGTATGGTTCCCCACTTGGGCCCATTAGTATCCAAGGTCTATCTATTGTCACTCTGTTTATAAACGATTTGTCGCCACACTTTTCTGTCCTGGCATACTACTGTAGCTTCATTCACGTCCATGCATTTTTTCATAAAGGCTCTTGTATTTCTATGGCTTCTTATGTCTCTTCGTAATAGTGTCTCATTCACAGATTCTAACCTTTCTTTCGGCGGTCTACCTCTGGGCATTCTGCCATTTACTTTACCTTTATACACTTGCTTGGTCAGTCGTTCATCTTTCATTCTTTCAAGATGTCCGAACCACCTTAGCTGATTTCTTTCCCATATGTCAACTAGTGTCTCCCCTGTACCACATTCTTTGAGGATTGTCTCGTTTCGTACTTTGTCCATCAGTGTTTTCCCGCATATTATGCGCAGAGGTTTCATGCCGATCGCGTTGATTTTACTCCTGTCCTTTTCTTGACATGTCCATGTCTCGCTACTGTATAGTACAGTCGGTACGAAAATAGAGTTATGTATGGCCATTTTAGCTTTTTTTGATATGTTTTTATTTGTGAGGATGGACCCTGCTCTACCGATAACCTGCTTATCCTTATTTATGCGCCTATCTAATTCACCATCTATTTTTCCGTCGTTAATGAATAGACTACCTAGATATACGTACTTGTCAACTTGTTCTAATTTGTCATCATTTAGGATAATGTTGCATATTGTTTTCTCACTTTTTCCCTCAAACACCATGACTTTCGTTTTATTCACGTTAATTTTGAGGTCCATGTTCTTCATGCTTGTATTAAGTTTATTCAACATTCTTTGCAAGTCTTCGACTGATTCTGCCATAACAATCTTGTCATCTGCGAAAGCCAACCCACGTACCTTGACGGTTTCGAGATCTACACCTTTTTCGTCGAAGAGGGCAGTTCCTAGACACTTATCCATGAATGTGATAAATAGCCACGAGGACATAACGTATCCTTGTTTCACGCCTTGCGTAATATCGAACCATTCACTCTGTTTCCCATTTACCCTTACACTCGCTTTACTACCTGTACATATTGTTTTTATTGCTTGTAGGAGCCAATATATAATATATAATATATGAGCCGTTCTCTAGAAAAACGGCTTAAGTCGAAAAATGTCGTTTTTGGATATTTGCATTTTTAAGTATGTACAGTGTTTGATAAGTTATTATTTTTATTTTCGCGTACTTTAGATGTTTCACTTAAAAGTTATAGTATCCAACAATGAATTGCGACCGGTCAGAAAAAATTAAACATTACGTATTAATATTTATCAGCGTATTAATAAATAAAACTTAAGCCGTTTTAACGGAGAAGGA
>CAKNXH010047230.1:0-10886 GCA_932178445.1 Andricus quercusramuli
ATACATTTGACTAATTTGTCATTTTGATGCTTGTAAACGAATTTCATCCGACACAAGTTGTCATTCAAAACTCACTCAACTAAATTAAATTAAATTCGATTTAAAATTTCCCTTACATCATCCCCCTTTTTTAAGAGATTGAGTGTCGAAAAGTTCTTAAAAATACGAATCTTAAATCGCAGATCCAATTAATTCCCTAAATTACATTAATGTCTTACGTTATCTTAGATACATAAATATATAAACTTAATATCATTTATCTTATACAATTAATCGGTTAATGTACATACCTAGCTGTCGTTATCGAATAAATAGACACACCACTTAACATAATATTACGTTCGTTTACACCCAATTATAATTTTTATTTTATTTAATTTTTTTCAACTTTTATCTATGAATAATTATAATCTTCATCAAAATCGTCTGTGAAGAAAATCCGGGAAAGGCATGAAATCATTTAAATTAGCTCTATATCTTCAGTTCGAACATATTTTTTCAGATTTGCTTGATTATAAACACCTAGGATTTTCTGAGAGTCTTCTATCTCAGCCAATTCATATGAATTGTTACCATAATCTTTGGTTATTTGATAAGGTCCATAAAATAAATGAAAAAATTTCCTAGTCACCTTATGAAATGTATCCGATTGTTTTGGAATGCGAAGCAAAACCCACTCATCCTTTCGCAAAACAATTCTAGAATGAGTCTTTTGAGTTCGACCTCGCTTTTTGAAATTCGCGTTAATTCTCTCCCTAGCCAAAACAATTTTCGCATCTTTCTTAATACCCTCTGATTCGGGAAAATTGATAAGATTCTGAATCTGATCAACAGGTCTTATACCAAAATGTAATTCGAAAGGAGTATATCCTGTACTGAAGTGCGTTGTTACGTTTAAAAAAAATTCGATATCTTGGATACACTGAGCCCATCTGGTATGTTTATCAGAGCATAATGTGCGAAACAACCGACCCAATTCCTTCATAACCCTCTCGGCGGAGTTACTTTTAGGATGTCTGATTGAAGAATAAATTGCTCGAATTCCCGATTCACGCAATCTATTGCTCCGTTTCGGTGATGTAAATTGGGACCCATGATCCGCTAAAACTCTTTAGGGCTTACCTATTTCTGGAAGGTAAAAATCAAATAATTTTTTCAAAGCGATATCAGTGGTTTCCTTTTTAATAGGGTACAACTTAACATACTTTGAGAAAGCATCCAAAACTACGAAGATATATTGAACTCCCCCACTTGATTTTTTCAAAGGTCCATAAAAATCAACAGTAACTAGATCGCAAGGTTCTTTTGAGTGTACAAGATTATATTTACATTCCATCTTTATATTAAGATCTTTGACTCGTTGACATAAATCACACGAAAGCACAAATTTCGTGATATCACGATTCATGAATTTCCAATAATAATATTGTCTAAAGTACATTGTAGTTTTGTATACACCCGGGTGACCTAATTTTGAATGGACACAATCTATCAGTTTTTTCGTTATTGTTTCTGGTATTACTACTTGCCACAGATGTAAATACTTATCTTTTCGGAATAAAATGTTTCCGTATAGAATATAATAGTCCATGATTTTGTTTCTTCTTAAATCACCAATAATTTTTCTTATATAAAGATCCTGTCCCTGCAATGATTCTAGATTGTTTAGATTATCGCGTAAGTCCTTACCCAAATCGATTTCATTGCAAAATAAATCTGACTGCTCAGAATCTATTTCAAACTGCAAAACATCTATGGACAAACTATGAGGCTGACTAGTTTCGAACTTTCCTCGAGGATTTCGACTAAAGAAATCAGCCACAACATTATCTCGACCACAACAATAAAATACTTCGAAGTCATATTGTTGAAGTACAATACTCCAACGAATTAATCTAGCGTTTAGATATGGTGTTGTATTCAGAAATGTAAGACCCTTGTGATCAGTAATTATCTCGAACAGCTGCATTCAAACATCGACTAACAAGAAAAATAATACGATGATTCCCATTCTGATCCCATTGGTACAAAACTCCACTAATACCAAGGTCGCATGCTTCAGTTTGCAACTTATATTTAGCGCCTGGAATAATGTGACTTAGCTTGATGCTATCAACAAACGCAGTTTTCATGACTTCAAATGCTTCATCATGTTTGTTTTGCCAAATCCATGGATTTTTCTCTTTTAAAAGATCTCTAAAAGGTTCTAATAGATTAGCGTGACGAGCAGTAAACTGACGATAATACGTACAGATTCCTATAAATTGCTGTAATTGATGTCTGTTTTCAGGTTTTGGAAAATTACTGATAATTTCAAGTTTATCTGAGAGTGGCCGAATTCCATCAGTTGAAAGCTCATAACCGAGGAAATTAACTTTTTTTTGACAGAAAATTGATTTTTTCAGTTTTAATGTACAATTCTTTTCTTGTAAAACAGTGAAAACTGATTCTATTGCTTCTAAATGATCATAAATTGAACCAGGGGTAGCTATTAAAAAATCATCAATGCATAGAGTCAAAATCTTTTTAAATTGATTACCGAGTGCAAAGTTTAGTGATCTCATGAAAGCTGAACCTGCCGTCTTCAAACCGAATGGAATTCGACAGAATTGGTACATCTTTGAGTCATGCAAAAATGCAGTATATTTTCGTGAACTCTCATGCAACGGAATCTGCCAGTATCCCGTAGCTAGGTCAGTTATCGACATATTACTTATTCCATGAAATTTTTGCATTAACTCATTGATTAAAGGTGGTGCTTCATGGTCAGACTCAATAATATCATTGATATAACGAGCATCCAGGCATACGCGAACGGAACTATCATTTTTGATGACAATTCTTAACGGATCGCAATATGGACTATCTGATCGTTCAATGATGCCTGCTCGTAGCATTTCCTCTATACTTCCATTGACTAATTCTCGATAAGCTAAAGGAATAGGATACATTTTTCGGACGACTGTTTTATGCGGTTTTATTTTAATTTTATATGCAAAAGTGTCGGCACTCCTAGTTTTAGGTGTGAAAAGTTTTTGAAATTTAGACATCATTTTTACGAAAACCTCCCTTTCATCATCATTAAATCCCGTACATTCAGCTGCAATCGCCAGGACATCATTCAAGAAAATATCAGCGTCAGATGAATTTTCCTTGCAACTTTTTTGTAATATGTCTAATTCAGTTAAAAATTTATTCTCTTCACAATTTTCTAGATCAAAATCTTTTTCATGTAACAAATTTCCACAGACTAATTCGACAGGAGAAACTCCTTCTATAATTTTCTCTTTGTAATCATCGTTATCATTACGATAATTTATATTGATAGAATTTGTGTCTTGATTATTATGGATGATAGATTTATGACGATACATTGTATTATTACCAAATAAATTTCCCAACAATTCAGAAATATTTACATGAGTACGGTCATTATCAAATTGTAAAGAATGAGCCATATCATTTGTTGTATGATTCTCAATCCTAAAATTAGAAGATTTCATATCTTTTATTGCATGAGACTTATCTAAAACACAAGATATATTAGTATCATTTTCTAAATTACTAGTTTTAGATCTCGTATTCTCTGGAAGAGATTGATTATCCCCCTGAATATTCATATTTTTTTGCTTGACTTTCTAAATTTTCACAAAATTTGATCATTTGTATATAAGTTAAATTATCATCTTTTTTAGACACTAAAAGTCTCTCGGAGGGTATCCCGTCAAACGAAACAAACGAATCAGGTACAGGTGCTCCCAATATTAAAATTGAAGAATGCTCATAATCTATTATTACTTTATTACCGATGAACCAATCATTACCAAGAACTACAGAACTAGAGAGTCCTGGCACAACTAGAAAAGAAGATTGATATTTACGACCACCAATTACAATTTCATAAAGAATTTGTTTTTTTATTGTGGTAGGCTTTTTTCCGATAGCTGTTAATAAAACAACATTAGACACCGGCAATTCAACTAACTTTCCATGTAAAAGCAAATATTTATAAAAATCATCAGAGATTGCAGTCACCTGGCTGCCCGTATCAATTAATGCTGACGTAGGTACGGAAAAGAAACATACTATCATTCGAGGGCATAACGGGATCTTTACGTGATGTTTTGTTATACTTGGATCATCTGCACAATCAAGATCATTTGCTAAATTTTCAAAGTCTTCATAAAAATGTCGCCGCGACATTCCCATTGAAAATATCGCGCCTAATTCAAGTTTAAATTACCGCGATAAAAATTAGATTTAATGTGATTTGATTGTGTCGGTATACGTGGTGGTGGAATACTCATATCGAGTAATTGCGAAAGACTGCTTTGATTAGATTGATTCGAATTAACGTATAAACGTTCACAATTAAAAGAACTTGACTGTTTTTCAGGAGTCAAAACCTCAACAACTTCTTCAAGACTATTACAGTTACCACATGATTGACATTGAGAGACTTGTAACTGTCTAATTTTTGTTTTGTTATTTCCACTCCATGAATTGCTCTGAGGATTAGGCTGACTGGGTGCTTGCTTCTTTTGATTGCTAATTTTATCATCAAAGGTAAAATCCAACTGCGACAAGGCTTGACTAATTGTGTTAAAATCAGAAAAATCTGCAGATGCCAGAACTTCTCGAACGCGAATTGGCATTTGCTGCAGGATAGTATAATGAACTTCGTACGCTTCCATTTTTGGGATGAAATATTCTGCTTCTTTTACCTGATTTAAAAAATATGTTTGCAAATTATCTTTATTTGTTTCGAAACGTTTCGCGAGCCAATTGGATTTATTTTTTACACGAATCGGTATCGAGTAAAATTCATTTATGAATTTAGTTTTAAAATCATCAAAATTTGTTAGAGTATTTCTCTGTGTTTCGAACCATGACTTTGCTCGACCTTCAAAAGCACTCTCAAGAATATTCAATCGATTAGTATCCGGGATATTTTTTAGAGTATAAAATTTTTCTAATTTTTCGAGAAATTGATTCGGATTTTGCGGTTCTACAAATTTAGGGGGTTTCGCTTCAATATTCATTGCCCGAAGGCCATCAATTAAAGTCTGTATAAGATTATTCCCTATTTCTACATTTCCAGGATTCTCTTGCACTACATTTCTATGTTGCGCGACTTGAGCTCTTATTTGTGTCAACTGATCATTTTGATTGTCATTGATTTGACGTAAACGTCCTATTTCCTCACGCAGTTGTTCGAGGCTCATCGCATTGATTAGCTGTTGATTTTCGTTAGCCATGATACTTGATAAATTTCGCCTCGCACTAAATTTATCAAAAGAATCTTTGCGTACACGCTTATGATTACCTAATCCTGGTAACAATGAGCCACTTGAAGACCGCGTAATGCGACGAGTTGTGTTTATAATATCAGACATTCATACAAACCGGTAATAGCCAGATTTTGTTTTATTTGCATGAGACTCTAATCGATAATTTCATTATATACAGGAATTTTGTTCGTGCCCCACGTTGGGCGCCAAAATGTAACCGAATAATTTTAAATTCAGCACATATTAAAAATTAATTGTAAATATTTAAAAAAAATTAAAATACCTCAGAATTTGGTTCAATAAAATCTTGTTCTATTTTAATAAGCGTAAACGAAGTGTAGTTATAAAATTATAAAATATGCAAATCTGGCTACTGAATTCGCGTCGCACTCACGGCACACATTTTCACACATATAAACGGACATAATAAGACGAGTCATAAATCAAAAACATTTAAATAAATATTACCAAAAATAAAACGCAGACGAATTTTGCCATACCATTTTTGTAGATGATCCTTTTAATCGAAAGGAATCTGGTTGTCGGTCTAGAATTGATCCTTTTAATCGAAAGGAATCTTGTTGTCGGTATAAAATTGATGGTTAAAAGAGCGATGTGGGCCAAGCAGAAATTGTCGAAATATAAAATCCTTCAATCCCAAAAAAGTCAAATTCAGGTATCTTTCTTCAAGCCATTAGTAAGCCTTGATTGACGTAAAATTAGTACAAGAGTACGGTAGTAAAATACGCCGCTGTAAATGTTTATGGAAATGAATATAAATCTTTTTAATAAACGAAATTCCAAAAACGTGTGCACTTACTCACTTTTAAATTCGTACCTGGCGTTGTTCACTTTCACTGATTTTTTATTAAGTTGAACTATCGCCATACGGCGTACAAACAAAAATTAATGGTGTAAATTAGTATGTGCTTACAGCAACGTCTGATTTCGTTCTGACTTAAAGCTTGCGTCCCACCCTACAATTTCACGACTTGGCCCGCGCTTTTCCGCGATTCCGCGCCTTTTCGCTCTACACGAGAAAACTCGATCGCTTATTGGCTTATAATTCGCAAACGCCTATTATTAAGCATACATTTGACTAATTTGCCATTTTGATGCTTGTAAACGAATTTCATCCGACATAAGTTGTCATTCAAAACTCACTCAACTAAATTAAATTAAATTCGATTTAAAATTTCCCTTACAATACATAGCATTATACATATTATGATTATTATGAATTAAATATACATTTATTATATCTTCACTATATAATTCAATTAAAAGAAAATGGTTTTAAACATTCTTGACATAAAAATCGTTCTTAAGAATACAGTTCTCGTATTAAGATTTCTTTCACCTTCAACAATTATTGTTTACTATCTAAAATATGTAGTAGTTTATAATTAATTATTGCTTGAGCATTTGTGCGATTGTGTATTGTAATTTCCTAAATCTGTTATTCAAATATTATTATTTTCTAAATTCACTTCTGTAATTTTTTTTCAAGTCCAAAACGTGATTCTGTCTAGAAACTAGCTAAAATCTGGACAATTTTTATACATTCAAATTCGTAACGAACACCTAGATAGCGCCAAGACTGGGACTAGACAGCAGAAAGGTATGAATCAAACACGTAGTGAAACTAGACAGCACCAGTGTAGCGCCAGGCTAGTTTTGCGTGAATAGACAGGCTTGAGAAAAACTGTACTGGCCTTAGCATGATTCAAGACTGCCACGAAATTTTTCTACACGGGTTCGTGGGTGCGGGAAGGCACCTCTGTGACTAGTCATAGAAATAATGTAAGGTGACACCCCTATATATATATAATATAAATCAAGCCGACTACCTCCGAAAAAATGGATATGTACGCGGAGCGCTTCCTCAACCGCTGCTTGAACAAGCTGCAGACGAAGATGAAACGACATAAAGACCAACCGCAGAAAGCAGGCACCTTCTGGAAGACGATCGCAATTTCAGTACAAGGAGGAACATCAACATGCAAGTTCCTCTTAAGGCCCAAGATCTGGCTGAAATGGATGCCTCCCTTCGTGGAGATATCTCGCAAGAGTCCGACCTCTGGACCATCAATTGCTCAGTTTATGGTGCTGCGAGAGCTTTGGCTGATTCCAATCGAAGGCTGAAACCGACGATGGATCAGAAGAACAAACGACACTTGCATCAACTGAACAAAAAAATTGGATGGGCAAGACAGAATGCGTCCCGTGTTCAATTTGTGATTGACTACATAACATCTGGTAGACCGTTCACGGAAAGGGTTCGAAAGTTCGCCCAAGAACTAAGGACCTTGAATCACACACTGAACAAGTCAAAGCTGCTGACAATCAAGCAGCATATTGTTGACAAAATAAGGCTGCTATCTGACGCAAGGAGGAGGATACAGAAGAGGGAGAGATGGAACAGGGAGAATCAACAGTTTCTTGCTGACCGATCACGCCTCTTCAGTGATCCCCCTGTTTTTGTAAAAAATCCACCCAAGCCCAAGGAGGTAGAGACTTTTTGGAGAGAGGTGTACAAGATCCCGAAAACACTAGAGTTGAAAGAAGATACTGACAATATCATCCACTTCAAGGAGTTTTGCGACAGCCTCATAAAATCTGAGGAGTGCCCATCAGTCACTGCCGAAGAGGTGAAAAAAGCACTTAGAGGCACGAAGAACTTTTCCGGTGCTGGACCAGATTGTATCAAGAACTTTTGGTGGAAGAAGTTTACTTCTATACACCAACATTTGGCCCGCATATTCACCTCATATTTAAAATCGGAGACGCCCATTCCGCAGTGGCTGGTGTTAGGACGCACTATACTCCTACCAAAAAAAGGCAACTTGTCCAGACCAGAGAATTACAGGCCAATAACTTGTTTAAACACACTGTATAAGGTCTTTACAGCTGTCCTAAACAACAGGATCGTTCGACGAATTGAGCCTGTATAGCGAGAGATGTACGAACAACGAGGCTCGAAAAAAGGTGTAGCAGGCTGTCGAGAGAACCTGCTGATTGACAGGTGTGTCTGTAAAGACGCTGCCGCCCATCAACGCGTCCTGTCAATGGCCTGGATTGACTACCGGAAAGCTTTCGATTCAACCTCTCATAGACTTATCATCTGTCTGTTGGAAAGCTTCAAGGTACATGCACACATAGTGAGATGCATAGAGAGATTGATGCCTCTTTGGAAAACTAGATTTACCATCTCATCTAGGAATCATCGTCTGACGACGAACAAGGTCACCTTCCAGAGGGGCGTCTTTCAAGGGGATAGTATGAGCCCTTTGCTTTTTTGCATCACACTTCTGCCTCTATCTGTCGCACTACGAAATTCTCCTGGATACCTCTGTGGCGACACTAATCAGGGTGAGCATAAGGTCACTCATGTATTTTATATGGATGACCTGAAGATCTATGCCGCTGGTAAAAGCAAACTTCAAACTGCTATAAATATCGTCAGGAACTACAGAGGAGAGATTGGGATGGACTTTGGTTTGGACAAGTGTGCCAAAATTCATTTGAAGAAAGGAAAGATTACTGGCGTTCCCAAGGACCCTGAGCTTGTGGATATAAGTGTTATTAGACAACTTAACACTGGAGAGACCTATACATACTTGGGCGTGCCTCAAAGCCGCATTCAGGACGTAACATCAGTGAAGGAGTCTCTCCGAAGCAGATACAAGCATCTTCTTCGACAGATTTGGTCTTCCAATCTGTCGGCGTTGAACAAGGTATCTGCGACTAACATGTTTGCCGTCCCGGTTCTACTCTACTCCTTTGGGGTGGTTCAATGGACGAAGAACGAGCTTAAGGCCCTTGATGTCACCACGCGTAAGATCATGCATATGCATAAAAGCTTGCATATCAATTCGTCAGTTCCGCGATTATACATTTCACGCCGTCGAAGCGGACGCGGACTTCTGAATCTCCAATGTCTGCATAACCTAATTGTTTTAAGTACAGCTTACATCGTTGCGAATGGCAGAAATCATCTCCTAAAGATGGTCAGAAACCACGAGATGATTGGCGAAGGAGCGTTCCTTCACAAAGCCGCGGAGCAAGCTGGCGAGACCCTTGGCCTGAATTTCAACATCAGAAGTGAGGAAAGTGCATTACTCCATCTAGATGCTTCACGTCTAAAAGCCGAAGTAAAGAAAGCAGAGGTTAGTAAATTTCACCAAGAGCTACTCGACAAGCATATGCACGGAAACTTTCACAGAAATGTAGAAAAACAGTCCTCGTTAAAGGAGCAAACTTTTGCTTTCCTCAAATCATCAGGGCTCAATTCAGGTACAGAGGGCTTTATTTTCGCATGCCAGGACGGTGTAATCTCCACCTTAGCATACCGCGCCCGCATTTTATGTCAAGAAGTTCCCAGTGATAGGTGCAGAGCGTGTCATGCACACGCTGAGTATCTAGAACACATACTATCGGGGTGTCCGACCCACGCAGGAACAACGTATATCTATAGACATAATGCGGCCCTAAGAGTACTTTATTACACCTTTGTCGCTCTTACGGTGTTGGTCGCGACCCCGCCCTGCCGAACGCTCCAAGGGATATAGAGTCAATTGTCCGAAACGAGAAGTGCCAGATTTTCTGGAACTACGATTTTCGGGCAGCAGTCTCCGTTGCGCACTCGAGGCCTGACATTGTTCTCCAAGACTTCGAGAAACGAACGATATTCGTGATCGAATTCTCGGCTCCGTCCGAATACAACATCACTGCAAAGGAGAGAGAAAAAGAGGAGAGTTATCAAGACCTTAAAAGAGAGCTGCAACGACTGTACCCCAAATATTCGGTACGAGTAATTGTCCTTGTGATAGGTGCTCTCGGAGAAACGTCTGTTAGTTCTCCCCCATACCACGTTAAATTACAGGTGTATATTGAGTAAAAAATATATAACATAAAGAGAAGTATTAGCGAAATCTATAATTATAATCATAAATTTTCTAACATTTTTCTTTATGTTAAAAATATTAATAAATTAGAAATTAAAATTAGAAATGACCGAATCCATATCAAATCAGGCAGGTTCTACACTCGATGTTGCAGATTCTCTCAGGGACAAAATATGTTGTTTTTCAGAGGAAATTAGGCGATTCATATTTTTGCGATTTCTGAAAAAAAAAATTTTTACAGAGTTATGCGTATTTGAATTTTTGGCTTTGTTTTTCAAAAAAAAAACAAATTTTTTCTTTAAACTCGTATAACTTTTGACCTAATTTAGATATTTACTATTTCCTTTTAGATTATGGTAGAGTTTACCGCCTTATTTCGAAATCCGCGAGGAAATTAAAAAAATCTTCAAAATTAACCGAATGGCGGCAGTTTTTCTGAAAATGTTAAAAGTCAATTTTCTCAAAAAACCCGCAATTATATTTTTTGCCAATTTTTTTTTGAGTTTGTACTATTATAAGGAAAATACCTTGTAAGTTTAATGCGGGCTAAATAACTTTTGTGGGCAGGAGAATTTTTTTTTCATAAAATCGAATTTTCGCATTTTTCTTGAAAACAACAACAGATACAAAAAAAATTTGACAGAATGGTTTGCACATTCAAAAAAGTTCTACAAAAAGTTCTCTTACG
>CAKNXH010047233.1:0-12272 GCA_932178445.1 Andricus quercusramuli
ATATATATATATATATATATATATATATATATATATGTATGTATAGCTGCACTACACAGTGCACAATATTCGCTCTATATTTATTAAGTATTTATTAGTATAATTATGCAAACATATAAATATATCAATAAATATATTAACATATATATACGTCACGGGACGTAACAATATCATTCATTAAATTGATTTTCTGGATTTATTAATTTCAATATTTTGTGCAAACTGCGCGCATGCGCAAAGATATTGACCAAGCTAAAAAATGCGTTTCTACGTGTATGTAGAACGTAGGAAAAAAGTTTGAAATGTGTGCCTTAAGAATTGTTTTTGACTTTTTTTTTTTAGAGAAAATGACACTTTCCGTGGATATGCCCATATATGGGCGTTTCCAAGGAAGGTGACACTTTTCTGTCACCGTGATATTATTATTTAATAATTATTTTTCAATAGAGTTGTGCAGTAGGACAGTGGCCCCTTGTTACTCTTGGTAGCAATTTTTAAAATAATTTTTGTTGCAGCTACACACTGATTGGTTCCACTTGACGAAAATAAATTTCTGTAATGTTTAAGCTCGATCGGAGAAGGGAAAATGGTTCTCCCGGGCTTTTCAATACATAATACTCAACAAAATGTCACCTATCAGGCCTGACAAGCGTGGGGGGGGGGGGGACAACGGGGAAATTCTCCACGGGCTCGAAGATTGTATCAGCCTGAATTCTAAATTTTCAAAATTACATACAGGGCCCATCGTCGGGCCCGGTTTTCCTCTCTATGGGCCTGTCACCTATATATCTGTGGAGTGAGACATCATTTCCGAATTACACTCAAATACCGATATAAGAACCCCCGGTTAACGATATTCCTAGAAATAATGGCCTCCGAAGTTTCGTGATGAAAGGAGCCGCGAGGCCGAAAGAGAGACGGTGCTCATTCAAACGTAACAAAGAGATCGAGAGCCGCACTGTCAGCGCGTTAATTGCACCAGGTTGCTTCATGCATCCAAATCCAATAGAAATGATTCATGCGGCGCTGCCTGTTTACTTTTGGATTCCCCCGATTCAGGATCAAGGCGACTGCAAGCCATCTCCGAAACCGTTCTTATATCAGTAGTTGAGTATACTTTTTTGCGTAGAATTCGAACCTGGCATCCATTTGTTTCCACTAGCTCTTATTTAAAAGATATTTGCAACTTAATTATATCCAGGAAAATTGTTAATTCGTTGTGCAAAATGATATAGATCAATTTTTTAAAATATATATTGGACATGATTTTGATGCGTTTTTTAACGCTCGATCCAACGATCATAGTGGTAATATTCAACAAGGCTACCACATCATTGATGGGAGGATAAAAAGCATTAAGGATCGATTTTCTGTATTGGAGGAGGGAGTTGGTCAGGTAGAAATCACAGCGAGCGAAATAATACCCGCAGTCCAGAGCGGTGCAAGAGATTTCAACTCATGTATTCATGAATTACAATATAGAAACAAGAAGTACAGAATCTACGTCGTTAGCTGACAAAGATAATGTTGAAAGGGGGGGGGGGGATTTTCGAATTGAATATCAGCAAGCAGTACTAGTCATCATCCGAAAAGCGGACCAGAAGTCCATTTCTACTTAGTATATTTCATTGTTGAGTGCCACATTTCGATACAAGATCTCAAGAAACTTTCCATTTTAAACTAATAGGTAGGTATGGTTTACAATTCTCGGAACCAGCATATGTGTAGGTTGATGAATGATTCAATGGTTTGTGCAACACTCACGCTGAATCATTTAATTTGTATAACTTCAGTTACACATTATAAATTGTTCTGTTTAGAACCTTTCAATTAAAAAACATATTCAATTTTGAATATTTCAATTACAAATTGTTGCTTTTGAAAAAGTATGATTGAAAGCTCCATAGATTAATACTTGAAATATTCCGCATTCGCAAAAAGTCATAATTTTTCCACAATTTTATACATTGTTTAAATTTCGAAGTGTGTAATTTAGATCGCTTGAAATATAAAGTCAAGCATTCCGAATAGTTTCAAATTGTATTTTTCTAATTAAAAATTTTCAACTTAAATTTGGATACTTCCACATTTTCATTTTTAGCAATTTGAAATGCATTTTAAAATAAAGTACTACGGTCTACTTAGTAGATTTAATTTTTGAGTGCCTGAGTGTGATACACAACCGCAGGAGCCTTTCTACATTGTATTGATGAGTGATTTGTGAAATACTTATACTGAATCATTTGATTTCTTTAACTCCACGCAAAGTCAATTTGATGCGGTTGCAATAAAATTTTTACTAAGTAAGAAGGTAAAAGCAAAATAAATATTGTACTCAGCCTCTATGAAACTGAAGCGCGATATGTCGACAAATGATATACTTACAAGCATATATTATGCCGAAAAAAAACACTGTAATTAAGGGGTCAACCCTACTTGCAAATTTTGAAAAATTCGATTTTTGGGTTTTGACATTTTATGAAAGTCTTAATGAAATCTGAATGAAATTGTAGAAGTTATTCAGTCGGAAGCGTAGGCGGGTCCGTCTAGGTCTGGCAGTTTCAGGACTTTAAATGCGTTTTTCTCCAAACGACGTTTTCAAAGTCGGTGAGCAAGATTTCTAGAAAACCGCTTAACCGATCATTTCCAACATTGAAATATTTTTGATTTTCCCATTTCGGAATATCGAGTCCTGAGCTGTGTTGCTCACCGCAATACACCTTCAAAAAATCATACTACGGTGTATCAGTAGTCACTCATGAAATAATGTGTATTCTTGAATGAAAATTAGTGTAAATTAGGTTTATATGATACTCTTTCAAATATACAAACTTTTACCAAAAAGTATTTTTTTCAAAAAAAAATCGATAAAATTCACTTCTTTATTGCGTTGCAAGTAGGGCTAACCCCTTAATGTAAAACTGGTAGGATTTCAATAAATATGAATTTTTCAACACAGGTAAAGAACAAAAACACTATGTTCATCAAATTTTAAGTGATTAACTCTGTCAATTTTCTAGTTATGAGAAATAATTTTTGGGATGAATGATAAGATATGTTCGTTGACAAGATCTACAACTTTTGTGTGACATGCATTTTGATAACATCAATATTTTAGAAGATGTATATAGAATAAAATCGATGTTTAGTGAATATAGATGATTATTTAAATACTTCAGAGTCAGGGGTAACCTTTCCCCTTATCCGATCGATTTATGACTTTACTGAAATTATTTTTTTATCAAATGGAGCCAATGTGTAGGGTGCCGCGAAAAATTCAGAACTTGAAAATAAAGGCCATTCTAGACTGCAATTGTCTTTACGAGTTTTCAATACAAATTTGCACATGCTTCGAACATTTAATTTTTCTATTTCAAAAAATCTAATGTGCGAAGCGTGTCAAAAATTGAATGGCTAATTTGAACAAACGACTGTACACATCTCATTTCCAATAAATTAAAAAAAATTATATCATGAGTGATGAAAAAAATCATATATTTGGTCACCCTACTGTGATTTACAAGATTATTCAGAAAAAAAAACATTTTTACAATAAAATACGTCCAAATTCAAAAGTTACGAACCTGACACAAATCTGCGTTTGACCAAACTTAACCTATATCCTGGACCCACAAGTTCGAATTCAATTCCAGATAAAGTAGTGCCTTCACAATTAAATTGGGTATGTATTGTTCCTTGGGAACCTGGTCCATGTTCCAGTTCAATTCTTGCTTTTAATGATCCAACGCCTTTTCCTTCACTATGCTGTGACAATTCTGTGAACTTCCAAAGTAAGCGTTTTGTATCCGGTAACCAGTGAGCATGAGGTTTACTTTGTTGGCTTTTGAAACCACCAACGATTGGAACTGCTACGTGAAGATTCAGCAAAGGACTGGGTGATGCCATAGCTCGACTGTTATACTTATAGTCAATCTAAAGACGAAAAAGTCATATGCATATCAAAATACTACGCTAAGAGCAATTTAGAAATGAAAGGTGAATCGTCAAAATGCACTATTACAGAGTGTGCGTAAAGGGCGGAAGACTGGTGAGGAGTAAACAAATAAGAAATAAGTAAATCTTGTTTCTATTTCGGTTACCATACACGAGCTTCAAGTAATTATAACTATAATAATAAAAATAATGACTAAACCAAACTTCAGTACTTCATATGTGTGCAGTCTAAGATTAAAAAAAATTAAGCACTTTAAGTCGTAGTGGATTCCATTCCCAAGATATCTTCAAATCCTATTCGTTTCTATAAAATGAAATTCTATAAGGCGATCATCCACGCCAGGGCGTATTGGAATTTTTTATTTTTTTACTTCCACTAATAAAAAATTTATTGAGTGAGCTGTTTCAGCATCGATGATGTAGCAAAAAATGGAAAAAAGGAGACATTTCTTTTCATTGACACTGAACAAGTCAAAGCTGCTGACAATCAAGCAGCATATTGTTGACAAAATAAGGCTGTTATCTGACGCAAGGAGGAGGATACAGAAGAGGGAGAGATGGAACAGGGAGAATCAACAGTTTCTTGCTGACCCATCACGCCTCTTCAGTGATCCCCCTGTTTTTGTAAAAAATCCACCCATGCCCAAGGAGGTAGAGACTTTTTGGAGAAAGGTGTACAAGATCCCGAAAACACTGGAGTTGAAAGAAGATACTGACAATATCATCCGCTTCAAGGAGTTTTGCGACAGCCTCATAAAATCTGAGGAAGAGTGCCCATCAGTCACTGCCAAAGAGGTGAAAAAAGCACTTAGAGGCACGAAGAACTTTTCCGGTGCTGGACCAGATTGTATCAAGAACTTTTGGTGGAAGAAGTTTACTTCTATACACCAACATTTGGCCCGCATATTCACCTCATATTTAAAATCGGAGACGCCCATTCCGCACTGGCTGGTATTAGGACGCACTATACTCCTACCGAAAAAAGGCAACTTGTGCAGACCAGAGGAACAGGCCAATAACTTGTTTAAACGCACTGTATAAGATCTTTACAGCTGTCCTAAACAACAGGATCGTTCGACGAATTGAGCCTGTATGGCGAGAGATGTACGAACAACGAAGCTCGAAAAAAGGTGTAGCAGGCTGTCGAGAGAACCTGCTGATTGACGGGTGTGTCTGTAAAGAAACTGCCGCCCATCAGCGCGTCCTGTCAATGGCCTGGATTGACTACCGGAAAGCTTTCGATTCAACCTCTCATAGACTTATCATCTGTCTGTTGGAAAGCTTGAAGGTACATCCACACATAGTGAGATGCATAGAGAGATTGATGCCTCTTTGGAAAACTAGATTTACCATCTCGTTTAGAAATCATCGTCTGACGACACACAAGGTCACCCTCCAGCGGGGCGTCTTTCAAGGTGATAGTATGGGCCCTTTGCTTTTTTGCATCACACTTCTGCCTCTATCTCTCGCACTACGAAATTCTCCTGGACACCTCTGTGGCGACACTAATCAGCGTGAGCATAAGGTCAATCATGTATTTTATATGGATCACCTGAAGATCTATGCCGCTGGTAAAATCAAACTTCAAACTGCTATAAATATCGTCAAGAACTACACAGGAGAGAGTGGGATGGACTTTGGTTTGGAAAAGTGTGCCAAAATTCATTTGAAGAAAGGAAAGATTACTGGCGTTCCCAAGGACCCTGAGCTTGTCGATATAAGTGTTATTAGACATCTTAACACTGGAGAGACCTATACATACCTGGGCGTGCCTCAAAGCCGCATTCAGGACGTGACATCAGTGAAGGAGTCTCTCCAAAGCAGATACAAGCATCTTCTTCGACAGATTTGGTCTTCCAATCTGTCGGCGTTGAACAAGGTATCTGCGACTAACATGCTTGCCGTCCCGGTTCTACTCTACTCGTTTGGGGTGGTTCAATGGACGAAGAACGAGCTTAAGGCCCTTGATGTCACCACGCGTAAGATCATGCATTTGAATACAAGCTTGCATATCAATTCGTCAGTTCCGCGATTATACATTTCACGCCGTCAAGGCGGACGCGGACTTCTGAATCTCCAATGTCTGCATAACCGAATTGTTTTAAGTACAGCTTAGATCGTTGCGAATGTCAGAGATCCTCTCCTAAAGATGGTCAGAAACCACGAGATGATTGGCGAAGGAGCGTTCCTTTACAAAGCCACGGAGCAAGCTGCCGAGACCCTTGGCCTGAATTTCAACATCAGAAGTGAGGAAAGTGCATTACTCCATCTAGATGCTTCACGTCTAAAAGCCGAAGTAAAGAAAGCAGAGGTTAGTAAATTTCACCAATAGCTACTCGACAAGCATATGCACGGAAACTTTCACAGAAATGCAGAAAAACATTCCTTGGCAAAGGAGCAAACTTTTGCTTTCCTCAAATAATCAGCGCTCAATTCAGGTACAGAGTGCTTTATTTTCGCATGCCAGGACGGTGTAATCTCCTCCTTCGCATACCGCGCCCGCATTTTATGTCAAGAAGTTCCCAGTGATAGGTGCAAAGCGTGTCATGCACACGTTGAGTACCTAGAACACATACTATCGGGGTGTCCAACCCACGCAGGAACAACGTATATCTATAGACATAATGCGGCCCTAAGAGTACTATATTACCACCTTTGTCGCTCTTACGGTGTTGGTCGCGACCCTGCCCTGCCGAACGCTCCAAGGGATATAGAGTCAATTGTACGAAACGAGAAGTGCCAGATTTTCTGGAACTACGATTTTCGGGCAGCAGTCTCCGTTGCGCACTCGAGGCCTGACATTGTTCTCCAAGACTTCGAGAAACGAACGATATTCGTGATCGAATTCTCGGCTCCGTCCGAATACAACATCACTGCAAAGGAGAAAGAAAAAGAGGAGAGGTATCAAGACCTTGAAAGAGAGCTGCAACGACTGTACCCAAAATATTCGGTACGAGTAATTGTCCTTGTGATATGTGCTCTCGGAGGTGCTAAATTATCACTGGTTCGTAACCTTAAAGCCATACCCGCGTGCCAAAAATATGCCAAGGCACTTGCGAGATGGATGCAGAAAGCTGTCATCCTTGGGTCGCTTCGTGTCCTCAAGAAACAAGAGGGTTTCTGACGAGGGATCTGATGCCAGGCTTCATGCTGCAGGGTACTACGTATATGTTGCCTAAAAAACCAGACGCTCAAAATCCATATGAATTTCGACCGATAGCCTGTCTTCCAACAATATATAAATGTCTTACAGCTATCATAGCAGATAAGGTATATTCTCACTGCGACGAGAATGAAATCCTTACAGAAGAACAAAAAGGATGTTGTAAAAACTCCCGAGGCAGTAAAGATCTAGTCAACATAGACGCTGTTGCCATGACGCAAGCTCGTAAACACCAAAGGAATTTGCACATGGCATACATTGACTACAAGCAAGCGTTTCCTTCCGTACCACATGACTATTTGCTTGAAGTCTTAAAAGTATACAAAATTTGTCCACGTATCATTGACATCCTAAGTCGTGCGATGATGCTTTGGGGTACAAGAATCACGTATTTTGATCATGGACAACCAAGGATAACTAGATCAATACGCATTACGACAGGTATATTCCAAGGAGACTCTTTCAGTGCATTATGGTTCTGTTTAGCGTTGAACCCACTGAGCAAAACTTTAAATAGCATGTCTTATGGGTTCCGAGTGAATGATAATGAGGATGGTCATCAAGTGACCCATCTTCTATACATGGATGACCTGAAGCTATACGCTAGTTCGGACGAGAATTATTAGCATTATTTTTTTCTTTTCAAAGTTTTTCTCGGGTGAACCCGGTTTTTCGTCATAGTCACGGACTAAGTCAAGTTACTGATGAGATGAGGATGTTATAAGTTATTTCAATACGTTGTTTGAAATCATTTACGATGATGTTGTAGGTACAAAATTAGAAGCATGGTATAGTTTGCAGTTCGGCTTTGCCGCTGTTATCCTTACACAGCGGCTGTGAGTGTTGAAGGTGACACCAGTCGCCTCTGGATGCTTTCTTAGAGCTACCATGTATCACGCCATAGGTTCTTAGTTACTTGCTTCCTGATGGTCTAGGAAGTTTCTTACAATGCGACAGGTGTTTAATAAAACCGCCTTTTGAGCTGCCGCCAGTACCCTACTGACTCCTAAATGTTCAAGATGTTCAGTGCATCTTGCGTGCACATTGCCTGTAGCTAAAATCACAATAGGATGAATAGATGCATGTTTCACATTCCTCCATATTGCCTTAACATCATGCCTTAGCTCGCTATTCTTATGAATCTTGGTTGTATAGGTTGTCTGCAAATTTCGGTTAAGCGGACAAGCAATGTCGATGATGTAGACTCTTCCACCTTTTTTCTCTCGCATCACGATGTCAGGTCGATTGGCTCGGATGTAATGATCCGTCTGGATAGTCACATCCCAATATAAGATGTAATCTTCATTTTCTAAAACGGACATTGGAATGTATCTATAGAAAGGCATCCATTCTGTCAAGAGTCCTAGGTTTAGGGCAAGTTGTTGATGTATAATGCCAGCCACATCATTATGTCTATGCGTATATTCTCTTTGAGCCATTATGCGACAACCATCAATAACGTGCTCGATGGATTCGCTGGTATCTCCACATAATCGGCACCGGTCAACCACGTCTTGATGTAACACGTGTTTGCGATAATTCCTAGTGCTGACAACTCTATCCTGAATCGCAATGACGAATCCTTCCGTTTCTGGATACAGGAGTCCCTTTCTCAGCCAAATATTGGATGCCTCACTATCCACTTCATATTGATCTAGCGTTTTGGGGTGTTCGCTGTGGATGGCTTTCTGTCTTCATTGCGTTTCTAATTCCTCTATGGTTTCTGCCCTGATATTCAAGGCCTCCTTTGAGGACAAATTCAAGGGCGTGTAGTCAAGATCCGCTTTACAGATGGTGTTGTAAAGCGTAACATCTCGCTTGCTGTTAAAATAGTCTCGCAACTGTGTAACTTGTGACTCACACAGTTTTCTGACACCTACAATGCCTCTGCCCCCTCTATGTCGTGGTAGAACTACCCTTTCACTCGCCGAATTACGGTGGTGCATTCGGTGTTTCGTCATTTCTACGCGGATGATTCTGTTTAATCATTCGAGGTCAGTGTTCGACCATTTGATGAGCCCAAAGGAGTACGTGAGAACAGGGATGGCGTAGGTGTTGATTGCCCTGATCTTGTTTGCCGAGTTAAGAGAACTCTTCAGAACGAATCTGAGTCTTGTAGTGAAGGCAGTCGTTAGGCTTTTCTTAACTATCGTATGCTGAATACCCTTAAATTCAAGAACACCCACGTATTTATATGACTCGCCCTCTGTCATTGCCTCGATGTCATTCCCGAAATCGTTCTCTATCTCTGCGGTACCTAATTCTCCTCTGGTTAAATGCACTGTTCGGCTTTTATCTAGTCCAAACTCCATGTTGATATCATTGGAAAACTGCTTTGTAACATCAATCACTTGCTGCAGTTTCGCGTCCGAACCAGCGTATAGCTTCAGGTCATGCATCTACAGAAGATGGGTCACTTGATGACCATCCTCATTATCATTTACTCTGAACCCATGAGACATGCTCTTTAAAGTTTTGCTCAGTGGGTTCAACGCTAAACAGAACCATAATGCACTGAAGGAGTCTCCTTGGAATATACCCGTCGTAATGCGTATTCATCTAGTTATCCTTGGTTGTCCGTGATCAAAATACTTGATTCTTGTACCCCAAAGCATCATCGCACGACTTAGGAAGTCAGTGATGCGTGGACAAATTTTGTATACTTTAAGACTTCTAGCAAATAGTCATGTGGTACGGAAGGAAACGCTTGCTTGTAGTCAATGTATGCCATGTGCAAGTTCCTTTGGTGTTTACGAGCTTGCGTCATGGCAACAGCGTCTATGGTGACTAGATCTTTACTGCCTCGGGAGTTTTAACAACATCCTTTTTGTTCTTCTGTAAGGATGTCATTCTCGGCGCAGTGAGAATATACCTTATCTGCTATTATAGCTGTAAGACATTTATATATTGTTGGAAGACAGGCTATCGGTCGAAATTCAGATGGATTTTGTGCGTCTTGTTTTTTAGGCAGCATATACGTAGTACCCTGCAGCATAAAGCCTGGCATCAGATTTGGATGTTCGATGATCTTCTGAAAACAGCGTGCCAACGCAGGATGCACACTAGTCAGGTACTTGTACCAGAAATTGTGCACCATGTCCGGACCTGGAGCTTTTCAGTTACATGCTTTTTTCAAAACCGCTGAAACATCTAAAGCTGTGATGTTCGTCAGCTCCATTTCAGGGTAATTGCTTGCTCTTGCTTTCCCTAGTTGGAACCACGCAGTGTTCAAATTGCTTCTGTTAGTTTTTCCCCAAACATCTGACCAACAGTTAGTCATACTTCCAATTGAGGGACTTCGGTGTCTTGTGGGTTATTTTGCTTTACACTTAGTTCACGATAGAACATTCTTTCATCTGCCTGAAAGGTTCGATTTTATTGCCTTCTTGCACTACTTTTCTTGTACCGACGCAGTCTAGCAGTAAGAACATCAAGTCTTTGCCGCTGGGAGTCTATAATCTCATCCAATATTGCTGGTGTCAATGTCTCGATGTACCGAGGGTGGATGATTTTAATAACATAGTGTATCAGCTTTCTGGTTCGATTTCCTTTCTTATATTGAGTCAGTTGACCCAATTTGCACCTTACTTTGCTGACATCCATGTCCAACCTGATCTTCCATGGCGGATCTCGCTCCTGTCTTGGGGCGAAGACTGCATTTACAGGCCTAGTTCTGTGGCCCAACGTTCTAACGGTTGCCACAGCTGCACAGTATACAAGATTTTGCACCTCTAACGCATTTTGTGTTGCGTTCAAATGCATAGGTAAAACCTTGCTGTTTAGGTGTTCTATTAGTGCACGCAGATCATTTGTGATGTTCACTTTGGGCAGTGAATGCCTTTGTGTTGGTTCTACATGCCTGAACTCTAGTAGAGCATGACCAAAATTCCTTTCAAGGTGCTGTAGATTTTCTGGGACTTCGCTGTTTATATCATCGTTTATAATATCCCGATGTGGTTCTAGTCCATCCGGTACTTGATGTTCATTATGCCTAGCACATATGTCTTCAGCTGCATAAAGTTTTCGTTTTCCACATCTTCCAATGGAAGTTCATCAATAGGAAGCTGCTGTTCCACTTCCATTTCGATGACAGCTATTTCAACAGCCGAAAGCAATTTGTTTACAGATATTGAGCGTTTTTGATCTGCTAGATTCTGCTCATTTATTCTTGTGTCTAGCCCTGAGTACTTAAGTAAGAAGAGACGATGCTGTTCTCTCCTTACACTTTGCCCACTTTTCTTTGCCAACAAATAAAAGCGCATCACATCTCTGTTCATATGGTATGTCCATTTTAATCGCTTCCTTGGTTGTTGAACCTCTGCTTCTGGCACTGTTTGTATTAGGCCATCTACCTCCGGAGGATGTGGTGGTGCTGGATCATCACCAGGTTGTGGAAGAACATCAATTGCCACTGCTTGTTCGTGTGACGCGGCTTCCTCTAACTGCTGTTCATTGCCGTTGTTCTTCCACTCCAAATCAACCTGCTGTTTAATCTCCATTGCTCGATCTTCTGAGATGAGTAGATTAGTCCTGATGTCCTTCACCTTAGCGATAAGATGTCTCAATGCGACTTTCTCTATTTGAGGATACTTTGCGGCAAATTTCGTTCTGAAATTTTGTCCTTTTTTGCGTGATGTTTCAAATTTCGCACTTTCATAATAGAGACGCATCAATTCCTCATTCATTTTCGTATCCCAATTGATGCTCTCCCACGGTATTTCTGTTGAAGTGGTTGGCTGCAAATAGCTAACGCTAGCCAAAGCATCCTCAGCAGACACAGTTGATGTTTCACTGCTTACCATATTTCGCAGATGTTCTTGCTGGCCAGCTGTTTGATTAGTGAGATCTGCCTGACCATCCCGCAGCTCACCATCACCACCGTCCCGCATTCTGTGGCCCCCAACGGTGGCTCCAGGGGCACCTCGACGATCCTCGGGTAGCGACAAGCGTTTCAAAATTTTTAAAATACTCTCCATTTATGGGTTTTGGTGTTCCTCTTAGTCACTTTCCTCTTCGTTCTCTGCCTGTCTGGCATGGGAAACCCTGTCAGTAGCATGTCAGTAGCACCCTGTTAGCATATTTAGAGAAGTTGTAGGCTCCGGAAGCTGCGATCATGATTCCTTAAAGAAACCAATCCCGAAGCTACTGGAACGTG
>CAKNXH010047242.1:0-22976 GCA_932178445.1 Andricus quercusramuli
ATATTTATATATATATATATATATATATATATATATATGTGTGTGTGTGTATATATATATAATATAAATTCATAGATATTTTTGAGATGATCAATTAAGGTTCTCAACATATTTCCGTATCTTGCATAGTTTGGAAGGGGAATATAATTTTATATTTTTAATAACATGCGGATGCCTCTCGTCTTCAAACATACCTAAAGAAATATATAATTGCTTGTGAGATGATTTGCATGATTCACTCTAAAAACTGTCACTATCCGCCGGACTATATAGTGTTTAACAACTTTTCCAAGCAGGGACAAAAGTTAATTTTGATTTTTATTTTTACTTTTTAACCCCATTTTTTTCAAAAATTTGACGCAATTGGTTATTTTCGTTTTAAGATTCGCAATCTACGTAAAAAAACCCTATAGAAATGATATAGAAACCCTGTGGACTTTACGTTAATCACAAAATTAGTGTCGGACTAAGCGCCAAGTCTGGGGTCCCCGCTCTGCAGTAGCGAGCCGAGCGCTCGAGCGCAAATACTCAAACCTCGATATCTCGGAAACTAAGGCCCATTAGATCGAAAGAAAAAATACGCCCCTAATAGATTTTGATGTACATTCATCGTGTAGGTTAATGACTCATTTTTGTTTACTTTCGGAAAGTCAGACTGTCTAACAGAAGTAGGAAGACAACAGGAGGACACAACGACAGGAAAATGATCAGAAGAGTGTACAGAGTGATCCACCTTCAGATCATTCAACAAACTTAGTGCCTCGGCATTGCAACAAACCAAATCATTTATGCTTTTTCCCCTGCATTCACGAATGATGAAGAATTCCTTATCTTCCATCATTTCGACCAGGCTCAGCCCCCTCCTGCTATGTACAATACCTTGACCATCACGATTAATACAAAAATCAGTGTGAGTAAACATCTCAGGAGGACCCTGACCCAAACAATCAACCCTAATATTAAAATCGCGATAAATAATGGTAGCAACGTTATTAAATTTATCTGATAATGCACATAAAGTTTCTTCAAATAATTGTAAAATAACATCAATATCAACCACTGGATTAAAATAACAAATTCCCAAGAGAAAATTCGTCCTATTTATATTGCTGATTCGTACTAGGATCCAATATTCGGTTTTATCAATAAGCTCGCAATATAAGTAGGATTTGTTTATGAAAAGAGTTGGACCAACACTTGCCCTACCTCTTGACTTTTCTTTTAGAGAATAAGACAAAAATAATCACCATTATCCGTTACGTAAGGTTATTTTATAACTAGAATCAACCACAGGTTTCTACAATACCTATAATATCAAAATTATCTAAATTAATGCTAAAATTGAAAAATCTTACGTAACCATGACAATTCCAGAAGATAAATTTTGGGGTGTTTGCGACAGGTCCGTGCGAGCCCAGGTTCCTTAGTTTTTTGTTAATTCTTTTGTTTTGACGTCCATCCAAAGTGATCTGAATGGGAGGAGGGAACACTCACGTGTGTCTGTTGAAGTTGGTGGGAGGGGATTCCGAGCCCTTACGTTTTGAGTTACATCCAGTGATCTCTCTTCCCGGTGGATCACCCCTATCTCTGTTCCCTTCCGCATCCCGAATCATGCTTTCCAACAATTGCAACTTCGTTCAACTGAATCTTTTTCCTACTACACATAAAAGATTGAAACTTACTAGCTATTTACTTGACAAGTATGGAAAGTAGGCAATTCCCGATAAGTGTGAAGTTGGCGTCACGAGCCGAAGGCGAGTCATGACATCACACGAATCGGGGATTGCCTGCTTCTAACATGTCAAGTACAATACTTTTCACAGCGAGTCTAAGGAAAAAGTTCGATTTTCGGAGTGAGATTCTCAATAAATAAGTGAATCTATTTATTTATTTTGATCACCACCAATCGTATTAATCGTTGTTACAATTATTCATATTGAATATAGTTAATATCACGTCATGCCACACCACACCATACCACACCACAGAGTGGTAAGAAACAGTAACAGAGTGAGGTTAGAAAACGACGATCAATGTAAGTCGTATTTTCTATACGTCTCATTACATTGTTCCTTCAGCTACTTTACAACCTCTAGAGGTGTAAAGTAGCATACTTTACAAACTCTAGAGGTGTGAAGTGAGAAGCTCAGAAATCGGCAACTTTCCAGAGTCTACGGAGGCACGGAAAATCGAACTTCCCGCAGACCTGCTGTGAAAAGAAGTTTTTAGGCCACTTACCCTTGCTCTTTTCAAATATGGCCTATAAGAAGTATCTCGCTTTTCACCACCCAGGCGTGTAGCAGTATCGATTTGATCCATCACGGTGAGTCTCAAGCAATTTTAACTGCGAAAACATGTTACAAGAAACTTTTTGCGGAATATTATTCTATCATAATATACCTGCTTTTTTAGCAAAACTTTGAAATAATCGTGGGAGCGTTTTTTTTTAATTCAAAATTTAGATTTTCGAACAAACAAAAAATAGTAAATTTTGTTTATTAATTAGAAGGGTTAAAGCTGCAAAAAGAGAATAAAAAAGTTCACACACAAATTTTTATGGAATCATAATTGTGAAATCTACGAAGGTTTCTGTAATCGTTCAGTACAAAAGGTTATTGAAAATTTCTATTACTGAACTCTTTTTTACCGAATCTTTTTCTCGAATAATGTACGGATACTTTCCATATGGTATGAAAAAATAACTGGAGCGCTTTTTTCAAAAATCGAATTTAAACGAACAAAAATCGACAACGTCGATTCGAGCCCACCAGTTAACTGGTTGATGAACTACCATTTGTTTTCAAGTAAATGAACAGATAAAACGAATTTTTACAATTACTGGCATTTTAAAGAAGAACGCCAGTTGTAGATAATGTATCCTTATATACACGGAGAAAAAAACCGCACTGTTATAGTAGGCTGCGCTCTTGATATTACAGCACGGAACTTCATGTACGAAATTGGTATGAATTCCTACCAATATTGGCATCAGGTTAGACAATTTTAGCATTTAATGGCTCATACCATAAAGGAACTTTGCCTTACTACGGTTGTAAGAGAACCCCTCCTCTTAGAGTATGAGTACTCTTTCAAAAGCGATGTTAGGCCACGCGTACCGGTGCCTGCTGTGAAGCTAGGTTCGTAAGTAGGCGTGGCCTAATATCTCTTTTGTAAGAGTACTCAGACTCTAATAGAGTGAGTGTATAAAACAGTCTCCGGATGGAAAGGTCATTAGTATAAAAAATACTTTATTTCATTGAGAAGTGGCAACGTTTCGGACTTGATATAGTCCCTTTTCAAGCCTATTGAAACCTTAAAACATAAGTTTGGAAGACGAATTAAATAAGATCTAGATTTTCCATTTTTAAGGAAATCGGTTGAGACACGGATAAATGTGAGAATGTCCAAAAAAAAAAACAGCAGCAATGTTTATCATTAGGTATTAGAAGATACAAAATGATTGATTGAATCCCAAAATTTTGGATTTTTATGTTGGCTATGTCAACAATGAAATAAAGTATTTTTTATACTAATGACCTTTCCATCCGGAGACTGTTTTATACACTAATCGAAGGTCGAAACTGAAGAAAGAGATGCACTCTAATAGAGTGAGTTCTTTACAAATATAGCAAGGCGAAGTTCAAACTATTTTCGCGAGGTATAACGGCTTTAAAAGCATTGAATGAAACCTGCGACAAAAGCATGACTACTGTTCTTACTATTATAGCCATATTTTTTCTCCGTGTAATAAATAAACAAAAATTTTTTATGAAGTGATTTCTTGAATGAGTGGAATTTCTTTGTTCTACTTTTGTATACACACAAAAATAAAAAAATAAAGTTTGACTTTTTAATGGATATTAAAGTGAAAAACTTGGACTTCCGTTTCCCGCGTGAAAGTGTGTGGCCGCGGTGAAATTTGGTGCTGAGTTTTTCTGAAAATTGTGGTGAAATTTGAGGTGAGTGGATTGTGTATGTATGTAGAGGGGTTCGTTTGAGAGGGATTGTTTGAGAGATTGAAAGATTAGCAAGGGGGTGAGGATATTTTTGAGGATCAGGACAGATTTGGGTGGAAGTTGAGGTTAGGTGGGGTTTGAGGATTGTGACAGGGTGGGAGGACCAGGTTGGCCGTAGCAGGGCAGGGTAGAGAAGGAGAAAGGTAAGGCAGGTAGACGCGACGACGCGACGATAGATGGAGACAGAGAACGATAGAAGGCGGGATCGTTTGAATTGGATTCATGGCTAGCGGAGCGAATACTGTCAAGGAAAGCAGGGATTCAGATCAGGAAGTTTTCAGTACACCGAAAAGGGAGAACAAAGAAAGGAGGGCAAGGGGAAAGTATAGGAAAACGGTAGAAAAGGATAGATTGAGGGCGAAAAGCGTGGGGTCGATTGAGGTATTCATCAAAAGGAAGAGAGGGGATAGGGGAAGCAGTGAGGACAAGGAAGATACAGAGTCCAGCTTGAAAAATCCAAAAATGTAGAGAACGCCACCGGAAAAACATAGTTTTGTAGAGAAGGATGAGAAAAATAAGGGGACAGAAAGAGATAGAGCTGAGGCTAAAGATCCGATGGAAATGGAAAGATTGAAAGAAACGCGCGAAATGATGATAGAAGTAATAGGGATGTATAAGGAAAGGCAGGAGAAATGGGTGGAGGAAATTAGGAGAGAAATTAGACGGGAAATGGCCGAACTTAGGAAAGAAATGAGGAAATGGGAAGAAGTTAGGAAAAAGCTAGAGAAAAGGATGCAGATGTTGGAGCAACGGCTAGAAAAGAAGGAAGAGCCTAATAAAAAGGTAGATGAGTTGGAAGGTAGAATACAAAAAATTGAAAGTTTAAACCGTGAGTTTGGAGGTGGGGAGACTGGGAATTAGCAGAAGGAAAGGCTGAGAAAAATAGAACGAAGAATAGAAAAGAAAGAGAGAGAAGAAAGAAAAAGAAACATAGTGATAAAGGGTCTAAGATTAGAGGGAAAGGAGCTGATGGAAGGAGTGGAAGAAGTACTAAAAAGGATTGATGCTAAGGTAGAGATAGAGAAAGTGCGAAGTGTAGGAAGGGAAGAGCGAAGAGTTGGGAGAATGGTATTAGTAAAACTAAAGAAATGAGAAACATAAGAGGGAAGTGATGACAAAGAAGAGGATGTTATATGGAAGCTCGGAGAGAATAGAGGATGATTTGACATGGGTAGAAAGGAATATGCAGTATAAATTAAGGAAAATAGCGGAAGAAGAAAGAAAAAAGGGAAAAAGAACATGGGTTAAGTATGGGAGAATACAGATAGAAGGTGTATGGTGAGATTGGGACGAGGACAGGGAAGAGTTAGTAAAAAATGAGGTATCGGGAAACTAGGAGAGAAAGGAACGGGAGGTAAATAAATAAGAAATAGTGAGAAACAAAAAGAGAAGAGAAACGGAAGTAGGGAAGATTGGAGGATATGCTACTGGAATATAGCAGGCTTAGAAAGAAAGGATGGGGATTTTATGAGGAATTTGACACAATGGGATGAAGTAGTAATGATGGAGACGTGACTAGATGAAACAGGATGGGAAAGAGTAAGGGGAAGATTACCAAGAGGTTACAAATGGCAGGCTCAAAATGCAAAGAGGAAGAATAAAAAGGGCAGAGCAATGGGAGGAACGGTGATGGGAGTAAGGAACGAATGTATAACAGAGAATGATGAAAAAGAGTTGAAAGAGAATAAAGAAGGATTGATAGTAGAAGAGATAAATGTGGGAGTAGAGAGGTGGAAGATAGTGGGGGTTTATGTGAACGGTGATATGCAGGAGAAATCAGAGGAGATGAGAGAACTAATGGAAGAAAATAAGCAAGAGAGTAGGCTGATAATAGGAGGTGATTTTAATGTGAGAACAGGAGATAGAGGAGGAAGTGAATGGGATGGAGAGCGAGGAAGAAAATCCAAAGACAAGATACTGAATGGGGAGGGAAAGAAGTTGTTGAAGAGCCTAGGGGAGATGGGATGGTTTATCCTAAATGATAGTATGGAGGGGGATGAGGAAGGAGAATATACACGTTCAGGAGGAAAGAGGGGAACGGTAATTGATTATGTGGTAGTGGACGACGAAGTAAGAGAGAAGGTTAAGAAACTAGAGGTTGGGAACTATGTAGATTCGGATCACTTTCCCATAATAGTGACGGTAGAGGGAGAAATGAGTAATAACAAAAAGGCTAAAAAGGAAGCAAAAGTAAAAAGAGCAGGAAGAGGGGATTGGTCAATGGAAGGTAAAGAACAGTTCAAAGAAAAAGTCAGCAATATCAAAATGGGGGAAGGAAATGTAAACGAGGAAATGGAAATAATGAGAGGAGAAATAAAAGGAGCATTAGAGTGCACAAGCAAAAAAGAAGTTAGTGAAGGAGAGGATAGAAGTGGATGGGATGAGGATTGTAAACAGAAGAAGAAGGAAGTGAGAAGGGTATTAAGAAAATGGAGAAAAGGGACAAGTAGCGGAGAAGAATATAGGAGAAAAAAGAAGGAGTATACTGAGGTGTGTGATAAAAAAAAAAATAGGAGGAAAATAAAAGGTTTGAAGAAGAAGCGGAGAAGGCTAGGGCAGAAGAAGAGGTTTGTAAGGTGGTAAATAAAGAGACAAGAAGAAGGAAAAGAGTAAATCAGAATATTGAGATGATAGAATGGAAAAAATATCTTATGGAATTACTAGCAGAGGTAGAGAGGAAAGTTAGGAAAGGAGGAAGAGATGGTAGGGAAACAGATGAGGAGGAGGACATTTCAAGAGAGGAAATAGTCAAGGTATTAGGGATGATGAAAGATGAAAAGGCACCTGGTATAGATGAGATTCCAAATGAAGTATGGAAATACGAGGGAACAGAATTAAAGGAATGGGCATGGATAATGTGCAATAGAGTATGGAGAGGAGAAGGGTGAGCAGAGTTATGGAAAGAAGGAGTAGTGATACCAATAGTGAAGAAAGGGAAAGGGGAGGAGGTTAAAGATTATAGAGGAGTGACACTAATGCCAATACTGTATAAAGTATATGTGACTATTTTATCGGAGAGGTTAAAAAAAGAAGTTGTGGAGAAAAAGATAGAGCCACCGAATCAGACAGGGTTTAGAAAAGGGATGGGGGTAATGGACAATATATATGTTCTGAACTACTTAGTAAATAAGAGGATTAAAAGGGAGGAAGGGGCAATGATAGCAGTGTTCGTGGACTTGAACGCGGCGTTTGACTCATTAATAAAGAGAGTATCGGAAATTTTTAGAGAGACAAAAAGCAAGGTAAAGGTAGGAGAGCAAGTGGAAGATAGTTTCTGGTTGGGGAGAGGGGTAAGGCAAGGATGTCCTCTGAGCCCACTTTTATTTAATATATTAATATCAGACTTGGAAGAAGAAATGAAGAGAAAAGGGTGGGGACGAGTTAGCATAGGGAACGAAAAGATATATACACTGGCATACGCACACGATATAGTGTTGATGGCAGAGGATGATGAAGGGATGGCGGGCTTAATTACCGGATTAGAGAAATACTTAGATGGAAAAAAGTTGCATTTAAATGTAGAAAAGACAAAGATAATGAGGCTTAGAAAAAGAGGGGAAGAAAGAAAGAATGGATGGGGAGATGGAAGGGGAAAAAATTAGAAGAAGTAAAAAAGTTTAAGTATTTGGGATATACCTTGCAAGCAAATGGAGATCATAGAGCTCATATAAGAGAAAGGATAAAAAAAAGCAGCAGGGGTAATGAAACAGATATGGGGAATAGGAAAAAGAAGATTTACAAAAAATTGGGGAAGGAGATTGTGGTTATTTGATACGCTGGTATGGCCGGTATTAGGTTATGGAGCAGAGATATGGGGATGGAAAGAAAGGAAAGAGATTGAAAGTTTACAAGAAAGGTATATAAGGTGGACGCTAGGGGTAGACTGGAGGACGCCGGGATATGTGGTGAGAGAAGAAGCGCAAAGGGATAAATTAAGTGCTAGAGCGAGAAAGAGGGCATGGAATTTTGAGACGAAGCTGTGGGAGGGAAAGGGAGGGAAGTTAGCGAGAAAGTGTTTGATGGAGGTAGAAGAAAGGAGAGGGAGGGCGATTGAATTAACGAGATGGGAGGAAGAAAGGAGGGAGTTCTTTAAGGCTAGAGATATAGAAGACGGGACTGGAGTCAACTATGATGAAATGGAAAAAAGGGAAAGAGAAAGACAATTAATAGAAAGATGGGGCATGATTGAGGAATCAAAATATAATATATGGTATAAGATGATAAAAAAGGAAGGAGTACCAAAGTATTTAGAAAAGGGATAGGGAGAGAAAAGATGGACAAGAATAGCAAGATTTAGATTGGGAAACGAGGTAAGGGCAAGTATGTATTGGGGAAAGAAAGATAACAGGAAGTGCAGAATATGTGAATGGGAAGAGGAAACATGGGAGCATGTATGGGAAGGATGTAGGAGAGGAATGGAAGATAAAGGAAGCTGGCAAGAGAATGTGGTAAGGATTTTAAGGTAGGAAGGTTTGGGGGAAGATTGGATGAAGGAGTTAGAGGATGCTAGGGGAGCAACTGCCAAAGAATGAAAGAATGGATGCAAAAAATGGCAAAATGGAGGTACAAGAGAAGTGAAAGAAAAAGGAAACGGAAGTCGCTTGAATTAGAAGCGTAAAGAATTGTAAGTAATGATTATGTAATAGCATAAGTAAATTAAGATGCGTTTGCGTTACCGCTCTCTCTCTCTCTCTCTCTCGCTTGCACTCTCGCTTTCGATCACTCGCTCACTCATTCGCTAACACGTCCCAAATTGCGCTATCGTCAACAATAGATTCAAGGCGTTAGATATAAGATTTTATGTATATAGGTGTAAATAATTGTAAATAGTAAGGATAAGATTTTACAAAACATGTAGAAGGAAGTGTTGTAAGAAATGGAAGTCATGTAAACCCTTAGGGGACACATTATGAATAAAGAAGTGAAAAACTTAAGCCTACTTTCTGGAAACCAAAAAATGCGCCGATTTCAAAAGAAAAGTTCAGAATATTTTTTTTTATTTCAGGACAAATTTGGAATTAAAAGTTAATGTTTTCGTTTACTTACAGTATCATAAAAGAATCTTTTGGCAACGTTGAGGGCAACACTTTCTTATTTTTGAGCCTTTCATAGGCAGAAACGTTATAAAATGGTTCTGGTGACCGTCTAGCTACCTGCATGGAATTAAGGAAATGGAGGGAACAGAAGACCACTATGGTGGTGCTGTGGTGTAGACAAAGTGTACAGTGAGTGAATATAAGGTGAGGAGAAGTATCGTCAATAAGTAAATGGGGCTCAATATTGTCCAAGAAGGGTGAAAATCAGATGCACGGCACGCACACTAATTGGGGTTCTCCCACTACGTGTGCTATTTTGCTCATGATTTGCGCATCATTCTCACGCATGCGCGCACCTTGTATCGTACTACTAGAGGGGGCATCCGATAAGTCCGCAATTCCTGGAATTTTCTGCCCCTACAGCCCCGAAATGAGAAACTTATCGAACTTCTACTGTAATAGGTAAAGATATATGGCAAATTAATTTTGGTAGGAAAAGAATGAATGAATGGCTAGGCAGGGGACTGACTCAGAGACAGAGACAGAGGTAAGTGGAAATTTAAATCAGTTACTTGATAAAAAAAGGGATACGCGCTTGACCAATAGTATTTCTGTAACCAGACACAGCGGTCCCATCCTGCCCCCACGAAAAGTTGAAAAGGGGTAGGGGTCTAACCAAAATTACTTCTGTGACCTGTCACATGAGTACCTTCCCGCCCCCACAAGATGTTGGAAAGGGGTAGAGGTTTGACCAACATTATTTCTGTGACCAGATACAGGGGTGTCTTCCCGCCCACACAAGATGTTGGAAAGAGGTAGTGGTTTGACCAAAATTATTTCTGTGACCAGTCACAGGGGTAGCTTTCCGCTCCCACGAAACGTTAGGAAAGGTAGGGTTTGACCTACACTATTTATCTTGCCAGTCACAGCTGTGTCTTTAGACCTTCCCTGAGAATTTTTAATGAGTTACGGGTTTGATCAACACTATTTCTGTGACCAGACACTGGCGTGCCATCCTGACCAATGACAGAAGTTGGAAAGGGGTAGGGGTTTGAGCTACATTATTTCTGTAACCAGATACAGGGGTGCCTTCCCTCCTTTCATTAGAAGTTGGAAAAAGGTAAAGGTTGAACCAACATTACTTATGTTACCAATCACCGGGGTTCCTTTCCGCCCTCTATGAAAAGTTGGAGAGGGGTACGGGTTTCACCAACATTTTTTCTGTGACTTGTCACAGGAATGCTGTCCCTCTCCCTAGGAAAAGTTGAAAAGGGGTATGGGTTACAGCAACATTATTTCTGTGACCAGTCACAAGGATGCCTTTCCGCCCCGCACGAATAGTTGGAAAGGGGACAATTTTGATGTTTTCAGTAGAAATTGCGAAACTTCGAGGCAAAGATTCTCACAGAAGATATTATCCGAAGTCGAGGAAAGATGGATCACGAGGAGACATGGATCACTTCTCGCTTTTTTGAGCGTTTTACCGACTGAGCTGGCTGTTTGAGTGTCAGTGTGTCATGACGCATAGACAAAAAGTTCGGAATGTCGTGTCACTGCCGCGTTTTTTTTAAAGCTAGATGACTTTCATCTCAATTGATTACACACTTTACTTTTTTTCGACGTTCGAGGAGAGATGGATCACCTACGTTCATTCTTCATGAAATTTGACCAAAGCCGCGACTTGCAGTGCTCAAACTGCGACTTGTCGAACGTCGGATGGAGCCAAAGTTCTTACATTAAAGGAAAACCAAAAGCATCTTCGAGAAAAATTCGCGAGAAAAAACACGCGATGAAAAAACAGCTGTCGAGAAAATCTGGCAAAAAGATAAAAGTTCAATTGGGACTGAATTTAATTTGGAACTGTATTCGTATGAAGCTATACAATATTTTTCATGAAACTTGAAAATTAACAAAAATTTAATCAACATTCAATATTTTCATTGAATATGCTGGTCAAGTTTGTTTTTTCTTTCTGATCCATCTCTCCTCAAGTGATACATCTCTCCTCGATTTTTCTTCAAACGCTTCTTATGGTGTTAAATTTTAATCAAAATGGATTTTCATACACATGTTTTTCTGCACAAGGAATAAAACTAAGACTTACACGCGCTAAAAATTTTGTTGTCCGCGAAATCTCGGCTGTGGATGAAAGAATGAAGAAAGTGATCCATGTCTCCTCGACTTACCCTATCTGTAATGTCCACATGAGTAGGCCACTTCGGCCAGGTATTCAATTTCGTTCTGAAAAAGAAGTGGCAAAACTAGGCGCTCTACTGCTAACTAGCGGTGAACTTCAAATGAAACGTAACTTGGTGACAAGTGACAATTGTTGCACAAGTGACTATAATGAGTATGATAAAAAATGAACATTTTGTACTTTAGGCCCATGAAGTGTTCCTGACTGCAAACTCATACCGAGTCAAGAACTACAGATAAAAGCGAAATCTGCAGCAGTTCATTTGTTTATTTCAGTGAGCCTCGAAGTCCTTTTTTCATTCTCTCCAATTCAAACTTTCGAATCAAGTAAAAAATTACAGAAACAATTGAATTGAAGCCAAGCGAGTGCTAATCACAGCGGCATTAACGGGATCTAAGCATTTCTTCACTGCACATGATAGGGCGTCCGGTGTGGATTGATTAAAATATGACACTATGCAAACCGCAATTGAACAATTGGTTATCAATGATGAGATTAAGAGTGAGGCACAAGCAGAGGATCGGCAAGAATCGAAAAACTCATACTTTGATATTCTTACAAAAGTTAGGACTTTATCATGCAATCTAAGGTGGACTCTGCGATACGAATTCAAAATAATAAATCAGGTAGGCATCGTCCCGTAATGATACTCCTGTTTCCGTCTGAAACATTCATCGGTCGATTCATTTAGTGTGAAACTTCCTACAATCACGCTGCCGAAATTTTACGGCTCATTCAAAGACTGGCTACCATTCCACGACACCTTAAAGTCATCGTTTCATGAAAATTCGCGACTTTCAAATATTCAAAAATTTCACTACCTCAACTCAGCACTGACCGAAGACGCGGCTCGCGGCATTTAATCGCTCGGTGTCTAGGACTCAAATTATGAATTTTCATGGCAGGGATTAATGGCCCAGTATGAAGATTCACTCTCAATGATTCACTATTACTCGAAATTAGTGTTCGATTTAAATTCCATTACGATACCGTCTCACGTATCTATGAAACAACTGATCGATGATACGAGTAACCAATTAATTACTTGTTAGCACTTGAATTTTCAGGAGAGCAAATTCATACTTGGAATATATTTAATTATTAAGAACAAAGTTCGACAAATTTACCAAACACAAGCGGGAAAAACATTTATTGTCAATTTCTAGGAAACCTGCATACCCAGGAAAGCATAACACGCTACTTTCAAAAGGTAAAAAATGGTCTCAGAACATTGAATAAACTTGCAGGAACATTAAATTGAAATCTATTTGAAAATCGTGCATGCAAAGCTGAATTTAGGCAATCATCTAGATTATAAATATCTTCTTGTTAGTACCCTATTGTCCATTGAAATAATAGCCCATCTCGATGATAATTTTCCTTCAAAAGCAAGAAAAAATCACTAATAAAATTGTGTGTCATTCAGAGTATAAGCCAATCCAATACAAGAGATAGACGCAGTCATAAAAGTCGGCGTAACACTCGGAAGAGGAAGGGATAGTAATAGAGATGTCGGAGAAATCGGAGGAGATGGTAGAAGGGTAGCAGCGAGAGACGCGGATTACGTCCTAACAAGCTCCACGACGTTCGTTTGTCTTATCCGCTGTCGCTAATATTAATTTATCGTGAGGATGTTCCGTCCGAATGAACACTCCCTACCACATCCGCTTTTGAAACGCTACTGCTGCTTGTGATTAAATACACGTCATCGTGCAAACATAATTGAAGACTGTCATATCTGCATGTGACTTTTAGCAGCACTCTATCCAAGGCTTTGTTCTATCTAGAATAAGAAGATACTTACAATATTAATCATTTGGTTAAATAAGCCAGATTTTTCAGTTGAGCAAATCTGTAGACTTCAATCGACAAATGTTTTCGGCTGAATCTTGTTGTTACTTTTGTAACATATTTTACTATCGAATTATTTCAGCTAGATAATTTACAAATCAAATAAGCATGCAAAATTTCCCTCACACATAACAAGCTCAATCTTGATATTACAATTGTGAATTAAAATCGACTAAGACTTGTCATCAACGCTTTTGGGTAAAATCAACGTATGGCCAAACGCTAGTATGGAGAAGCTAATCTAGCGCTAGTCAGTCGGCCTTGTGAAAATCTAGTTTAGATGTTCGACGTTGAACATTAGTCAAGTCGATGGGGAAAAAAGTCTTTGTTTTTAATGTACATTTTCCATTTTTTATACATTTAAATACCCTACAAATTCTTGGAAGTGTGCAAAAAAATATTTGAATTTATAAGTTGGACAAATTTTTCGTCTTGAAAGGCTAGCCAGCACTCGATTTGGACCCAAAAAGACTGACTAAATGATGAGGGGAAAAAATCATTATTTTTACAGTTCACTTTTTATTTTTGATACTTTCAACACAACCTGGCTCTTTTTGGAAATGTACTTCCTAGTTGTGAGGTTAATTCAGCGCACACTTGACTCCATCAAGAGTAAATCATGAGTTCAATCATTTCAATGGGTACCCAGTTGGCAGATCAATTACACTTGGGTGAGAATAAGGGAACCCTCCCTTCCCCCTTCCACCCACCTCTCTGGCACAAATACTGACAGTAAATAAATTGTTGGCCATTTACCAATCAACTGAATTTACCAATTCACGGGTTCTCGAACTTTTTCGAGTTCTCGAAAAAGTTCGAGAACCCAAAAATTTTTGATGTCGAAACGATTTGGGTACCCTCAAGGTACCCGAAAAGTTCAGGTCCAGAAATTTCAAAAGTAATTAGATTTTGCGGGATTCAAGAATGTCATAGAATTCAAAAAACTCAAAGAATTCCAGGAATTTCGGAATGCGAGGAAATTACGGAATTGAAATAATTTACAGAATTCAAGGAATTTACGGAATTCGAGGAATTCACGAAATTCAAGGAATTCACAAAATTCGAAGAATTCACGAAATTCATGGAACACAGAAAATTCGAAGAATTCTCGTAATTTAAGGAATTCACGAAATTCAAGGAATTCACGGAATTTAAAGAATTCAATGAATACACGAAATTCAAGGAATTTCCAGAATTCAAAGAATACACGTAATTCAAAGGATACACAGAATTCAAGGAATTAAAGCTTATGGTGTTCAAGAAATTCATGGAATTCAAAAAATTTATCAAATTCGCGGAATTCACGGAACTCAAGGAATTCATGTAATTCACGGAATTCAAAGAATTCAAGACGAATACCACGAATTCCTTGAATTTCGTGAATTCCTTGAATTCCTCGAATTCCTCGAATTTCAAGAATTTCAAGAATTTGTTGAATCCTTAAATTCCATAAATTTTGTGAATTCCTCGATTTTCGTGAATTCCTTGAAATCGGTGAATTCCTTGAATTTCGTGAATACCTTGAATTCTCTGAATTCTGTGAATTCCGTAAATCCCTTGAATTCCATGAACTACTGGAATACCGTAAAAATCGTGAATTTTTTTAATTGCGTAATATCTCTGAATTCCGGGAATTGTTGCAATCCCTTGAATTTCGTGAATTCCTTAAATTCCATGAACTCCTTGAATCCCGTAACATCCAATAATTTTATTTAATTCTGTGAGTTCTCTGAATTCCGCGAATTCCTTCAACTGCTAGAATTCGCGAAATCCAAACCATTCAGGGAAATCCAAGCACTTCAAATTAGTGCAAAGAATTCAGGAAATTCAAATGCATATTGGAATTTTGTAAATTTCAAAGACACGAAATAATTTGAGTACTGGAAATTTCCGAGAAACCGAAGTAGTTCGAATACTCGAAACCTTCGAAGAACCTGAAACTGTTCGAGTACTCGAAAATCTCGAGTACCCGGTTGGTTTCGAGAACCCGAGACCGGTATGGTTCTCGGAATTTAAGAATATTCTAGATGTGTCAGGTACTTAAGGGAATTTATCAGCGTTATAAAACGGTATTCCAGTTTCTGGCCGACCAGTTGAATATTTTTATCTGATATTTTGCACACCTCATCTAAATATTGGTCTCTTTTGCTGTGAAGTCTCGATTTTTTGACAAAATGTTTATATTTGAAGTTATAAACAAAAAGAGAAGAACAATAGAAAAAAATTGAGTGACACTCCGTGATAGCTGAGTGTGTATTTTCGAGGCCTGGTCTATCAACCTCCGTATAATTTACTCGGCAGACCCCCCATAGCGCGAGCGAAGACTCTGGTTCGCGTCAAATTACCCGAAACGAATCACCCTTTCGCTATTATGATATGCAGGCATGTCCAAGAAGCTGGCGCCGCCATTTTGTTTTTTAGAAAAAACAAAAGTTGTGCTGAATTGTGCTAGGTTTGTGCTGAATTTACCGGAATTCTTTTTTAAGTATTCAAAATTTGAGTCAGAATTCAAAAAAAAAAACTTTTTTGGGGCCAGCGCCGCCATTTTGTATTTTCAAAAAACAAAAGTATTGCTGAATTTTGCTAGGTTTGTGCTAAATCATGCCGTAAACAATTTTAAAAAAATCAAAATTGGAGCCAAAATTCCTAAAAAACTTTTCCGGGCCAGCACCGCCATTTTGGTTTTTTTCAAAAAAACAAAAGTTGTGCTGAATTTTGCTTAGTTTGTGCTCAATCGTGCCGTTAACAATTTTCTAAAAAAATCCAAATTGGAGCCAAAATTGGAAAAAAAAACTTTCCTGGGCCAGCACCGCCATTTTATTTTTTCGAGAAAAAAAGTTGTCCCGAATTGTGCTAGACTTGTGCTCCATCGTGCCCCAAAATTGAAAAAAAAAATCAAAATTGAAGCCAAAATTAAAAAAAAACTTTTCCGGGTCAGCACCGCCATTTTGTTTTTGCAACAAAAAAATTTGTACTGAATTGTGCTAGGTTCGTGCTCAATCGTGCCGTAAACAATTTTTCAAAAAAGTCAAAATTGGAGCCAAAATTAAAAAAAAACTTTTCCGGGCCAGCACCGCCATTTTGTATTTTCAAAAAAAACAAAAGTTGTGCTGAATTGTGCTAGTTTTTTGCTCATTCGTCCCGTAAACAATTCTTAAAGAAATCAAAATTGGAGCCAAAATTCCTAAAAAACTTTTCCGGGCCAGCACCGCCATTTTGTTTTTTTTTTTCAAAAAAACGAAAATTGTGCTGAATTGGAGCCAATATTGAAAAGAAAAACTTTTCCGGGCCAGCACCGCCATTTTGTTTTTTCGGAAAAAAGTTGTGCTGAATTGTGCTAGGCTTGTGCCCAATTGTGCCGTAAAAGATTTTTCCAAAAAGTCAACATTTGAACCGAAATTCTCAAAAAAAAAACATTTTTTCAGACACTACGTGCAAAACAATTTTGTTCTATACACTTTTTACTTAGGTTTTTGAATCCAAATTCTTACAAAATGCGAATTTCTGAAATCTAAAAGTTGTGCTGGCTTGTGCTAGGCGTCAAAAACAATTATTGTCCTATACACATGTAACTCAGGTCCATATTTTTTCATGAAAATCTAGTTTACTTTTCTCAAAATGCTTTTTGAAATCCAAATAATTCAAAATGCGAATTTCAAAAATCTAAAAGTTGTGCTGTGTTGTGCTAGGCGTAAAGAACAATTATTGTCCCATACATTTGTAACTCAGGTCTATATTTTCTCATGGAAATATAGTTTATTTTTCTCAAAATGAATTTTGAAATTCAAAAATGGTTTAAATGCGAATTTCTATCATCTAAAAGTTGTGCTGGCTTGTTCTAGGCGTGAAAAACAATTATTGTCCTATACACATGTGACTCAGGTCCATATTTTTTCATGAAAATCTAGTTTATTTTTCTGAAAATGATTTTTGAAATCCAAATAATTCAAAATGCGAATTTCAATAATCTAAAAGTTGGGCTGGGTTGTGCTAGACGTGAAAAACAATTATTGTCCCATGCACATTAAACTCAGGTCTGTATTTTTTCGTGAAAGTATAGTTTATTTTCCTCAGAATGATTTTCGAAATTCAAAATTTTTTAAAATGCTAATTTCAAAAATCTAAAACTTATGCTGGATTGTGCTAGGTGTGAAAAACAATTATTGTCCTATACACTTGTAACTCAGGTCTATATTTTTTCATGGAAATATAGTTGTTTTTTTTCAACATGATTTTTGAAATCCAACATTTTTTTCAAAATGCGAATTTCAAAAGTCTAAAAGTTGTGCTGGATTGTGCTAGGCGTACAAAACTATCACATTTTTTGGTTCAAACTTCAACTGTTGTGTAAAAAGTTTGTATTGCCGGCTAGAAAATTCAACAATTTGTTAGAAACTCAACTATTTGATCAAAAGTTGAAATACATTGTTAAAATTTTATTTCATTAGGTTAAGATTCATCATTCGAATTAAAAATGCATTTGCTTGTTATGAAACTTTACTATTTTGTTGATAATTTTTTTCCTCAATTAAAAAGTAACTTTTTAATCACAAATTCAGATACTCCATTTTTGGATGAAAATTTATTTCATTAGTTGAAAATCTAATTTCTTGTTCGAAAATTCATGCATTACGTTAAAATTCCGACTTCAATGAGTAAATTTTATCCTGTCAGTTGAAAAACCAACTATTTAGTTAAAAATTTGACTGTTTTAGTTAAGAATTTCAGTATTTTGTTAAAAATTCTTATTTTTTAGTTCAATGTAATTGTTTTCAATTTTTAATTGTAACCTTCTGTTGGGTGAAATATTAATAATTATATTTTTTGTGAAAAATTTATCTACTTAGGTTAGAAATTCAAAACTTGGTTGAAAGTTAATTCATGAGAATCAGCAAAATTTTATCTCCCCCTTATAGAAATCATGTTATTTTCTCTTAGAATGATTCCTACATAAATTGACGAAAAAAATTAGCCTGAAAAGATCAAGTCCCATAGGAGAGGGGGGAGTCAAAAATTTCGGACTTACACAAATGGGGATACGTGCTTTTAAATTTCAGAAAAAAAAATCTTTACTTTATTCATGCCTATAGAATACGTCGGCCAGAGTGTAGTGTATGAAACAATTATTATTTGGCACGCCTAGCAAAACCCAGCCCAACTTTTAGATTTTTGAAATTCGCATTTTGAAAATTTTTGAATTTCAAAAATCATTTTGAGAAAAATAAATTATATTTCCATGAAAAAATACAGACCCGAGTTTCAAGTTTATAGGACAATAATTGTTTTTCACGTCTAGCACAACCCAGCCCAACTTTTAGATTTTTGAAATTCGCATTTTGAACATTTTTGAATTTCAAAAATCATTTTGAGAAAAATAAACTATATTTCCATGAAAAAATATAGACCTGAGGTTCAAGTTTATAGGACAATAATAGTTTTTCATGCCTAGCACAACCCAGCACAAATTTTAATTTTTAGATATTCGCATTTTGAAAATATTTGGATTTAAAAACATAAATGAAAAGTGTATAGGACAATAATTGTTCTTTACGCCTAGCACAACCTAGCCAAACTTTTAGATTTTTGAAATTCGCATTTTGAAAATTTTTGAATTTCAAAAATCATTTTAAGAAAAATAAACTATATTCCCATGAAAAAATATAGACCTGAGTTACAAGTGTATAGGACAATAATAGTTTTTCACGCCTAGAACAACCCAGCACAACTTTTAAATTTTAGAAATTCGCATTTTGAAAGAATTTGGATTTAAAAGCCCAAGTAAAAAGTGTATAGGACAATAATTGCTTTGCACGTAGTGTATGAAAAAAATGTTTTTGAGAATTTCGGTTCAAATTTTGACTTGTTGGAAAAATCTTCTACGGCACAATTAAGCACAAACCTAGCACAATTTAGCACAACTTTTTTTCCGAAAAAACAAAATGGCGGTGCTGGCCCGGAAAAGTTTTGTTTGCAATTTTGGCTCCAATTTTGATTTTTTTGAAAAATTGTTTACGGCACGATTGAGCACAAACCTTGCACAATTCAGCACAACTTTTTTTTTTTTTTTTTGAAAAAACAAAATGACGGTGCTGGCTCGGAAAAGTTTTTTTTTTAATTTTGGCTCCAATTTTGATTTTTTCGAAAAATTGTTTACGGCACGATTAAGCACAAACCTAGCACAATTCAGCACAAGTCTTGTTTTTTTTAAACAGAATGACGGTGCTGGCCCGGAAAAGATTTTTTTAAATTTTGGCTTCAATTTTGAATATTAAAAAAAAATTCAGCACAATACAGCACAACTTTTGTTTTTTTGAAAAAACAAAATTGCGTTGCCAACTTCTTGGACATTATGCAAGCGGGTTCAAAAAACTGAAATTATGAAAGCCTCGCGTGATTCAATTTTAATTAGCAGAAATAGTACATTCATATAATTTCAAAAAAGTGGAAAAAAGATTCATTAAAAAGCGGTTAATATTTGCAGTAATAATAGAAATGTTGAAGAGCACACGATAGTATGCAAAGATACACCGCACTATGGGAGGAAACGCATTTTTTCGTTCAAAAGGTCTACACTCTATAGCCTTCAATTTTGCCCCAATCCGCAATTATTTTCTTTTTAATTGAAGAGCGCTAAATTTCTAAGAGTACCTTAGTCAGAGATTGTTGCATTTTCATTTGTTTATTTATTATATGTTCACTCGAAGTATGGAAAAATCGAGATTTTTTACAAAATCATTATTTACTCTTCAATTCCGGTTTGCATATAATGAAAATCATCTTAAATCGACGCAAGAGTACTCCCAGAATGAAAATAATTTGATTATTGTCTGTTTTCATTATTATAAACAACTGACATTGACAAATAGTAATTTTTGTTGGAAAAAATTCGTTTCCCGATGAATATGCTTTAAATTATAGTGTGAGTGACTGTTAGTCACAATTTTCATGAAACATCAATGATTGTAAATGTTGTAAACAACTTTTTGCAAAAATTTGGAATTTGTGTTTTTTTCTATTTCGGTTCTTCCTTCATTATTTGAAATTATGTAGATAGCCGGAAAGCTGATCTCTGTTTGATTATGTTTATTCAAACAATACAGTTGTTGATTTTGTAAAAAAATAAAACAAGTAAATCTAGAACTTTGTCCTGTAAAATAATAATTTCCCACTGAAACTGCTTCAAATGTTTTGAGAGAGATTACGAGTAACTGTTTCTCTGTAAAATTGACAATAAACATTTATTATTTATTGTTATTACTTCATTAAAAATATTACGAAAGTTGTATGCATTCAAAAATATTGTACTTTTTATTCTTCTCTGGAAATACTTAAAATTATTGCGCTAGTCATCGTCAGTAACAATTTCTACGAAACATTAACGTTAATTTGCTGTTTTTTGATTTCACATTTTCCTTCATTATCTGCATTGACGCAGATATCCTTGAAAATAACATAGGTTTTATTATATTTCTTAAAACACAACAAGTGTCAATATTGTAAACAAATGGCACTTTGGCCTGGAAAGATTTTTGTCACTCAAACTGCTTCAAGTTTATGTGAGAAGGATTTGCAATAACTATTTTCATAAAAAATAAAAAATATACAATTGCTATAAAAAAATTTTGTAGCGACATCTCTAAATGACCGATTTTATTGAACTTGGACTCCTCTGAATCATTTAAGATAATTCAGATATTCTGAGAAATCATACATATATCATTCTATTTTTTCATTTTATAAGCAACTGAAATAAAGAAATTAAAATTTTTTGCATGACTGGGCTTTCGCCAATCCGAAATTTTTTTTTTAATGGCCGGTGGATATAAATTGCAGGATGTATATGTCTTTTGGACTTAAGTAACCGACTTATTGATCTGGTAAAATGGATAAGTACATCGAATTAGTGATAGCAAATCTGTCTCAAAAACATTTGAAGCAATTTCAGTGCAAGAAAAATGATTTTGCAGGCCGAAAAGGCACAGTTTTGTATTTACTTATTTCATTTGTTTAGGATTTGTATTTTAACAAATATATATAAACTTATTTTCTTTTCAATCATATCTCCAGCAATTCAATTGATAAAGGAAAATCCGAAATTGGAAGAGTACAAATTCCACAATTTTCAAAATAAATTGTGTATAATGTTTTATAGAAATTGTTACTGACAATCACTCTCACGAAAATTCAAAATATTTCCAGGGAAGAACAAACTTTTTTCAATAAAAATTACTATATTGTTAAATGCCAACGAATCGTAATATTTAAAATTAAATAATAACAACTGTTCATTTTGAATTTTACATAGAAACATTCGAAGCAGTTTCAGTGCGAAAAAAATTATTTTCCAGGACAAAGTTTTATATTTACTTATTTCATTTTTTTACAAAATCAACAACTGTTGTATTTCAACACACATAATCAAATATATATCACTTTTCCGAATATCTACATAATTGCAGATAATAGAGGAAGAAACAAATTCCAAATTTTTGCAAAAAATTGTTCACATCATTTACAATTGTTGATGTTTCATAAAAATTGTGACCAATAGTCACTCTCACTATAATTTAAAGCATATTCATCTGAAAACGAATTTTTTTCAACAAAAAATACTATTTGTTAATGTCAGTTGTTTATAATAATCAAAACAGAGAATAATCAAATTATCTGCATTCTGGAAGTACTCTTGCGTCGATTTGAGATGATGCACAATATATGCAAACCGCTATTGAAGAATAAATAATGATTTTGTGAAAAATCTCGATATTCTCATACTTCGTGTGAACGTATAATAAATAAACAAATGAAAATACAGCAATCTCTGACTAAGGTGCTCTTGGGAATTTAGCGCTCTTCAATTAAAAAAAAAAATTGCGGATTGGGGCAAAATTGAAGGCTGTAAACCTTTTGAACGAAAAAAATGCATTTCCTCCCATATTGCGGTGTATATTTACATACTATCGTGTGTACTTCAGCATTTCTATTATTACTGCAAATATTAACCGATTTTCATGAATCTTTTTTTCAATCTCTTGAAATTATATGAATAAACTATTTCTGCTAATTAAAATTAAATCACGCGAGGCTTTCGTAATTTCAGTTCTTTTGAACCGGCCTGTATATCATAACAGCGAAAGGGTGATTCGTTTAGTGTAATTCGATGCGCTCCGAGTCTTCGCTCGCGCTACGGGGAGTCTGCCGAGAAAATTTGACGGGGGTCCATAGGCCAGGCCCCGAAAATACACACTCAGCTAGTACGGAGTGTCACTGAATTTTTTTCTATTGTTCTACTCTTTTCGTTTATAACTTCAAATATAAACATTTTTTTAAAAAATCGAGACTTCACAGCAAAAGCGACCAATATTCAGATGAGGTATGCAAAATATAATTTCAATGACTTTTTTCGATAAGAATTCGCCATATTCAAAATAGAAAAAGCATTGAAACATATGTAGCAGTAATAATTCTTAATAAGTTATAATATGTTATTTGAAAAACATAACAAATAAATATTATCATACAAAAATATAAGAAAAAAAGAAGGAAAAATATATTCAACGCAAAATACTGACTGATAAAATAGATAAATAAAACTTGCAACATTTTCTTCTAATTCTGAGTTTATCTTATGACATTCCCTTCACACCACCCACACAGAAGAGATAATTTACATATAGCTAAAAAAGATTTGGTAAAGATTTTCCAAACTCCACAAAATGCAAAGTTATTGTGTTCATGATTTTTTCAGAGAAACCTTAGGCTACATAATGTACCCCTAATACTCCATCGAACCCACCCACGTATTAGAAATCAATTTTAGTAAGCTGGAAAGACTTGGTGAATATATTACTGTATTATTCTTTGACGAAAAAATAA
>CAKNXH010047244.1:0-13238 GCA_932178445.1 Andricus quercusramuli
AACAAGTTGCTTTCTCAGCGTTAAAAAATAAAAAAACAAAGTGGCTGTCATGCAAGTCGGGTCCCTGCAGACTGGCAACCCACTTAAAGCCACGTTAGCGGGTTGCCAATATGCAGGGGCCCGACTGCAATGACGGTCACTATGTTTTTTTATTTTTTAATGCTGCAAAAGCAACTTGTTGCAATTGCGGCATGACCGTTGAACGTAAATTTCAACGGTTTATTATAATTGCAACAGTTTACATATTAATTTTGTTCCTTTATTAATTATAATGCCATATTACTTTACCATTACTTTAGCATTACTTTACCGTTACGCTGTAGCGTAATGTTTGCGTTCGGCCGGTCCGCCAGGGTGAGTTCGGGTGTTTCCTGTTTTGTCAAGCTTCTCAAACAAACTAATATTTTCGTGCACATAAGGTAAGTGTTTTTGACAGTTGTTAATGGAGAGTCCACAAGTTCCGCTGTTAAGAGACGGATGGATCTATTTGCCTCTTTCACTCTCATGAGTTTCCCACATGGAACGGCACCTTTGAGTCGGCCATTTTAATCTTGATTCTACCAAAAAGCGGAACGCGAACGACATATAAAAATAAGCAGTTGGCAATATATGCGCGCGCATCGCATCCATGCTACTTTTATGTCAAGTCTACGTCAAGTTAATGCTACGTCGGTTTCTCAATCCTATTGTGGACTCTCCATAACATAATAAATTATAATGAAGAAGCATGTTGATTATTATTGTACAGAAGCAACTATAGAGGTTATCTTTGGGATTGTGCCAGACTTATAAAGTCTGTTGTTTGCAAAAGAATAGTATTTTTATGTTAACAAATACTAATTACACTTACCTTCTGTGCAAAAAAATATTGTTTTGTTGAAAGAGCGATACAAATCAGGGAACAACCGAAACGTATGTACACAGAACTTGGAGAGAAATCATATGATTTGGCATGGGCTTGTTTCTTTTTATCAAAACACTTTAAAATGTATTAGATTCATCGCCGTTATACCTTCATACTTATTTTTAGCTCAATACACTTGCCTATAATTTAAAAAACATAAAAGTTTATATTTGAAAAAAATCGAGCATTCAAATTAACGCCATTCAGAGATTTTTCCGCTGGTGGAAAAATCTCTATTTTCACAACTCATGACTTGCGCAAGTCCGCAACTTGAGGATCTGCAATCGTGTGAAAGGGCCCTGACAGAACTCTCACTGCTTACCTTCCGCTCTGCCGCCGATAACTGGGACCTCTCCATGCAGTACCCAACACAGCCGGCAGATGCCTCTGAAGAATTGCCGCCAAAGTTTCCCTTTATTTCCCTTGTTTTTTTTTTCATTTCTATTACGGACAGCCCCTGCAGACACCCCTTTCTCTCCCTTAACATCCCCTAACTCTGCTAGAACCACCCTTGACCCCTCAAAGGCCCAAGACTCCCGTCCACAAACTGCTCCGACTCCTTGCCAACCTAACCACACTTTCTCTATCTACATAAATCCCACCTCACTCCCACGCCAAAAAACACTTTTTGTCTCCCCAATTCACCCCACACAACTCTACTCACCTCCTGGGCTTCCACCCTCACACTCCACTCACACCTTTCACACAAATTCCGTAAAATCCTCTCACCACCTGTCACCAAACACGTTCTCACTTCCGCAACCAACATGCAAGTCCAATAATTGTTTTCATTGGAATGCAAGTATTTATCTCCATTTTTCCAAAGTTTCATTGATATATCTATATTTTAAAAAAAAATACAATTTTTTCGTAAAAAACGCATTTTCAAACAAATTTATGTAAAAATTGCTATATTTTATGTGATAATTCAATTTAACAGTTTTGGTAATAAAATTTTTGAATTCCTGAGGAAATTTTACCCCAAGATTATATATTTTTATTATTATTCAAATTAAAATTAAAAGAATGTATATACAATTAAATTTGTGGAAATCAGATTTGCACCCGTATGGCCTTTACGTTACCTGAGAGAGGTATGGCCTCTGAGGGTTAGTCAACTCAACGTAAGCGGTTTGCCGATTCGTCGTCGTGTTCTCATCTAAATTATTATTTTCAGCACCCCGAACTTTAGGGTAGTCGGCACTGTTTGCCGTCCCTCCGTCACGTGCTCTGTGCGTTCGATGGTTTTAAATTTAAACCGCATCTAAAACTCTTAGGTAGTTTGGTGGTTGGATTCTTGTTCCCACTAGACGGTAGGAAAAGGGTTCGCCCATTCTTGTAGAGCCCCACATGCAAGAATAAGGCTGCATGCTCTGAGAGGTTGCCCGTTAGCCCGGAGTCACCATTTATGACACCTCACCCTGGTGCCATTCAGCTTTCGGCACGGCTGTTACGCCTTTGCTCGGGTTTTTTTTTCTTTGGGGCCATCCCTGGACAATTGTCCGCGACTGCTTATTAATTATATTAATCATATTCAGAAAAAACCCTTGGTACAGGGACCCTCTATCTGCAATCTGAGGACGCGGCCGGTGTATATATAATTAAAAAAAAAAGTTAAACAACCACCGCAGGGTACCACTAAGAGCAACTGCCATCTAAAAAGAAAATGTCAATAGCCCCCAGTAGAACCGCGGTAAAATACACCTATGCCCACGTCTCACATCCGTGAGATGGGTGGTCACAGGGCACGACGAAATCACAACAACAGGCCGGCGAAACCCTCGTGTGTCTTGAGGACACGAAGCGACCCAAGGATGACAGCTTTCTGCATCCATCTCGCAAGTGCCTTGGCATATTTTTGGCACGCGGATATGGCTTTAAGGTTACAAACGAGTGATAATTTAGCACCTCCGAGAGCACCTATCACAATGACAATTACTCGTACCGAATATTTTGGGTACAGTCGTTGCAGCTCTCTTTTAAGGTCTTGACATCTCTCCTCTTTTTCTTTCTCCTTTGCAGTGATGTTGTATTCGGATGGAGCCGAGAATTCGATCACGAATATCGCTCGTTTCTCGAAGTCTTGGAGAACAATGTCAGGCCTCCAGTGCGCAACGGAGACTGCTGCCCGAAAATCGAAGTTCCAGAAATTCTGGCACTTCTCGTTTCGGTCAATTGACTCTATATCCCTTGGAGCGTTCGGCAGGGCAGGGTCGCGACCAACACCGTAAGAGCGACAAAGGTGGTAATAAAGTACTCTCAGGGCCGCATTATGTCTATAGATATACATTGTTCCTGCGTGGGTCGGACACGCCTATAGTATGTGTTCTAGGTACTCAACGTGTGCATGACACGCTCTGCACCTATCACTGGGAACTTCTTGACATAAAATGCGGGTGCGGTATGCTAAGGTGGAGATTACACCGTCCTGGCATGCGAAAATAAAGCCCTCTGTACCTGGAATATCCTCTGTATGTATGTATATATATATATATATATATATATATATTTTGACGGGGTAATTCATACCCCGCACAAAATCAGTTACTGGGGATATGAGTTTGGAATCACGGATCAAATCCACGGGCTGTCTGCGAACAGTACACTACTAGCCGAGAAAATAAGAGTTCTGCGGCTGATATAGAAAAGAATTCTAGCCTTTGTTGTGATTTATTCATTATATTAAGTTTTAAAGACTGCTAACGTCAGTAACAACTGAAACTCTAGATGAGATATTAGCCTAGAATATTAGAGTTCGACGCCTAATATCACATCACAACGTCATAATTAATTTTATATTATTATTAGTAATTTTTATAAACTCACCTTGACTTTTATATAAAATTGAACCAGTTAAAAATATCAATAACTCATCACCTGTGAAAAACTAGGGAGGTTAGGTCATCTGACCGGAACCACAAATTGTCAGTCCACGGGGTTCCAAGTACATTATTCTCCTTATTTATTTTAATTTCTCTTGTATTTCTTTTGTTTATTTCATATTCAACTCGGGTGGAAGGGTGGATCAACCACTCCCCACACAACAAAACAACAACTGTCAGATTCTACGGGGTTGGCTGCATGAGATGTCTGCTGTCGCCAAGGACTAAGAAGAGGAGATTTTCTTGGCGCATGCGTAGTGGACAGAAATCCTATACGTGCAAGGCGCTCGGAAAAACTAGGAGCAAGCGTTCATGGAGAATCTGTGAGCTGACCCAAGTCAGCCCCCACCCCTGGACCATCGAATAGTGGCAGGCGATGAAGGCTTGCGTGGCAGATAGCGCAGGTGGACTGTGCGCCACCACTTAGCTGGGAACCGAACTTGGCGGTTGTATTTCTTTTTCGACCGTCCTCTCACTCTGTAGTTCGATGCTCGTTCGATGCTCGACTCCTATCAGAGGGAGACCGGGGACGCCACTCTCAAAATATTCATTCGTGATTCTAAGCTCCGAGCGAGTGCCTCGACGTTTGTCACGCAAAAGTAACTTGAAGCCAAAGATATTACGGAAGCCTAGTTAAAATCGACCAAAGTAAAAATGAGAGGACAAAATCGAGGAGGACGGATGCTGCCAGGTGGGTTCCCGCTTTATATCCTCAATTAAAGATTAACTTGTCGCGTTTCAACGTCGTGTGTCGAATTGGTAGACACACGCCGTTGAAATTTATTAGTCGCTGACCTCGGACAAGGTCATGATTGTTGACTTGTGCTAAAGCTAATGAATATTTAAATCTTTATGTATTTTCTGGGTCAGCGCGGACCCCCGCTAGAGCGGTGTTACTCCAGACATTAAATTCTAACTCACTAAACGTTAAATGATCACTCGGACACTCTATATAAAGGAAGTTTTTGTCGCGGTCAAAATCGCGTTACTTGTCACGCGGTATAACTTGTCGGTGTTTCCCGACAATAACTCGGGCTGAGTGGGGCAAAGGCCCACTCATCGCAATTAATGGCTTTGTAATCATTGAGATAAGTATTGATCTGAATTCTAAGTAATTTAATTATATTGAAAGTGAATTGACAATGTGTGAAATAAATTTATTCTAACCCTCTGCGTTTTTCCTTACCGGCCCACTTTACTGGAGCTATCGGGCAAGCTAGTCTAATAATTTAAGAGACAATGGAAACTAAAGTTCGGGAAAAATTAACTGTCTTTTGCAATTTGATAGGTTATAATAAATATATATATATACCATTCGGTACGGTTTGTTTTAATCGAACCAAAGGTTCTATGACAAAGCTACCTGACGCGTTCTTAGGTTGGGGATAGAGGGTTTCTGCACCAGGGGTTTCTGCTAAATATGTCCCAAATTCCGACAGTGAAAGCCTTCCCTGGCGGACCGGCCGAACGCAAACATTACGCTACAGCGTAACGGTAAAGTAATGCTAAAGTAATGGTAAAGTAATATGGCATTATAATTAATAAAGGAAACAAAATTAATATGTAAATTGTTGCAATTATAATAAAATGTTAAAATTTACATTAAATGGTCATGCCGTAATTGCAACAAGTTGCTTTCTCAGCGTTAAAAAATAAAAAAACAAAGTGGCTGCCATTCAAGTTGGGTCCCTGCAGACTGGCAACCCACTTAAAGCCACGTTAGCGGGTTGTCAATATGCAGGGGCCCGACTGCAATGACGGTCACTATGTTTTTTTATTTTTTAATGCTGCAAAAGCAACTTGTTGCAATTGCGGCATGATCGTTGAACGTAAATTTCAACGTTTTATTATAATTGCAACATTTGACATATTAATTTTGTTTCCTTTATTAATTATAATGCCATATTACTTTAGCATTACTTTAGCATTACTTTACCGTTACGCTGTAGCGTAATGTTTGCGTTCGGCCGGTCCGCCAGGGTTTTTCACTTCTGAATTTCAAATATTCCATTTGCTTAACTATCAGTTGTAATTACTGTATCTCTTTTTTTCATGAAATTGCTTTTTTGTATTGTGATAAAATATACTATGAGATACAATTTGCTCTGAGTTGGACTCTTGTACTCTTGACAAAATCGCTATCAGTGCATCTTGCGGCTCCATTTTGTTTCTTCGATTTCATTTATATCGATTGTGGTAGGTAATTGATTGCATTGAACTCAATTGAACCATAGACAAATTGAAACAAAGGGTAGGTATTCATTTGTCCATAATCGCAGTATGCCACACTCTCATTTAGCCACAAATTCACTAAATTTTGAAATCGGGATCATTTGCACACCAGAAGGTAATACGCTTTAAAAAAAATCCTAACCTCTTCAACCAATTTTAAAGCTGTAATTTTTGCCAACTTACATTTCCTTCCAATCTTTCCTCTAACAGTGCTCTTCAACTTTAGTTTCTTTTTGGTAACTTTTGGTGATTTTGTGGCGAAATGAGATTATGGCAAACTGAGATTTCGGATATTCCTAATTTAACATAGTGTTACCCACTGTTTTCGGTAAGAGTGGCGTCTCATGGCAGCGTTGCAGTTGGGGAAAAACGCAAAGACGTCAAAGCACTAGACATTCCGTCCAATGACAGTGTTTCTGGGGATTAATAGGAGAATATCGTTGGCTGAAATGTGTGGTGATTTGATGTTTTACGTTTTGCGCCCAGTTTGACGCTCCCATGGGACTACACTCTAAAACATCATTGTGATAGTTATTTTTTCAGTTAACTTTGTGTTTGTGGTGTGGGGGTGGAAGGAAAGTGAAGAAGTAAATAGGATACAAGAGAGGTATGTAAAGTAGACACTGGGGTTGGCGAGGAATACGCCTAATTATATTGTCAGAAGGGCGACGGGGAGAACGAGTTCAGGGATTATAACGGAGAGTCGGGCGTGTAAATACGAGTAACAATTTTCGGAAGAGGAGGGAAGTAAGCTGGTCAGGGATTCTTGGTGGAAGAAGGAGCACAGGAGAGGGGGCTGGAAGATGGAGGTTGTAAGGTAAAGGTATTTTAGAACGAATGGACTGCAGATGGATGAAGTGAAAAGGATGGACAAGGAAGAAAAGAAGGTATATGAGATATTCAACAAAAACGGCATGAAGAGAGAGAAAGCAGCAGGGGAGGAGAGAATACGAGAGCCAAGGTTTACGGGAACTATGAGTGAATTATGTCAAGGGAGAAAGCGCAATATTCATGTGAGAAAGGAGAGAAAGGAAGTCAGGAGCTTACAGCGAGGATGAGATGTGGATGCATATAGGGTTTTGATAGGTTCTAACTTTCTATGAAGAAGAGGATATGTGAAGTATGGATGGATATTAGTTTGTAGAAAATTCTGTAAAAAATGGAAGTGTAAGCAAGTCAATTTTGAAGGCCAGCAGGCCGAAAAATAAACGTTTATCTATTTATTTAACATATATATAAATCCATCACAGTGACGCTTTTTATAGCTTTGCAAGTCCAGCTCAGAGCAATTTATATTTCATAGTGCATTATTTAATACGAAAATGGAGTTTTACAAAGAAGCAGATTCTATATTAATTACAAATGAGAGTTGGGAAAATGGAATATTCGAAAAATTTGGAACATTTAGATGTGATAATGTATAATTTACGAAAGACAAAAAGGCTTTCTGAGTTATGAAATTTCCCTATTTCTAGGTTTTAAGGAATCACCTTTGCAGGATTCAACAGGAATCAATAGAATTACTGCAATTTGAAATTCTTCGATAATAAGAATAAGTAATGATTACGAAAAATATTTTTTTCAATTCGATTCAGAAAGGAATTGAAAACTTTCAAAAATAGTAAAGTGGTGAGTCATTCAGAAAGAATCAGAAACATTCAGAACAAGTTAACTAGCGAGACATTTGGAAAGGTTCGATAAGTGGGGCAGCTGGACGCTAGACGTTCGGAGAGAAATCGGAAACAAAGTTCACATATAATTCGGAAAGGCTCGGAACGGAACCTACTTCCGAGCTCTTTCTGAAATCTTTTTAAATCATTCCGACGTGGTCTTTCTGAGCCTTTCCGGTTCTTCTACTGGGGCAATAATGCAGAAAAGTATGCATAACATTCTACTGAATTTTATAAACACGATAAGTTTCATTCTTTTACATTTCTAGAAAATTTTCATTATTTTTACATTCTCATCCTGTAATGAGATGGTATTAGATTTGTGTAAAATTTGACACCCCCCCCCCTCCCGTTTTTGTCAAATATCCACGTTTTAAGACCCCCTGAACCCAAAAAACAGGTTTTTACAAAACGTCTCTCTGTTTGTCTGTCTGTCTGTTAGTCTGCAGATTTTTAGTTAGTTAGGACGATAACTTCCAAAAGAATTAACGTTTTGGATTGGGTTTTGGTATACTCTTTAAATGTCCTAAAATGAAGGTCAAGTTGGTTAGCCAGTCATTTTGGATAAAAATTCAAAAAGTGAGCGCAGTTTGGAAATTTCTTAGAACACTTTTTCCAATATTCAAAAATTCTATGCACAAATATTAATAGTACTCAAAAAGGCGAAAAAATATTGTAATGGGTTTTTTGATAAAAGAAAAATTACTTTTCTTCTTGAACACCAAACAATATTGTTATAAGAGTTTTTTTTATTTTCTTGGAAAATTGAAAATTCGAATTTTTATCGCACATCAAAATAATGAAAAATAAAAAATTCCATTTTTGATGGGACGCGTAGTTTTTTTTCATTTGTGAAAAACTGATTTAAGAATAAAATAAATTAAATTTTTGGGCAATCGACACAAACCACGAAAAAATTAATAGATAAAAGTTTTTTCACTGAGAAAAGAGCTACAAAGTTTTTATTAATCATTTCTTGATAGGATGCCTAATTTTTGTTTCAATCGTGAAGAATAACATTGACAATAAAAAAAAATTAGAAAAATGACGCAAAGTACGAAAGAAGAAGAACGAGGTGGAAGGTATGTTCCCAAACAACATAAACATATTAATAAGGGAATACCTGAATTGAGAGGAAGGGAGGGATCTGACAATAAAAATATTAGAGGCAATAAGATTAGAGGTGGAGGCGCGTACAGAGGACATAGAGGCCAATACACGAACAACCACTTAAGAAACACGGAAGGCAAACAGAAAGATGCCAAAAATCAACAAATAAGTAAAGTAGCTTTTAGGTTAGAAGAAAAACCAAACGAATGAAATTATCTTCATCGCAGACTCGGGGGCTACTGGCCACATTGTCAATAAAAGTTTAGTTTTAAGCGAAGTTAAGACATGTGCGGGCGGTATAATAAAAAGCGCGAATAAGAATAGAGCAGCGGTCATTAATATAGATTGAAAGGAGGAACCATACCTGCAACCCAAGGGTGCTAGGGGTGAGATAATTAGATTGGCGAACGTTGTAGCAGCAAGTGAAATCTCTGCAAATTTGATTTCCCTTAGACGGTTTGCAGATGCGGGGCTAGGAATTCACCTGGATGATAAAATATTAAAAATTTTCGATAAAGAGACCGGGGAATCTTTCTTGAAAGGAAAGTATGAAAAACGTAATTGGACTGTAACGATGTTAGTTAAAAACAGGAAAGACCATGATGTAGGATTAGAATATGAGAATTATAAATGCAGAGCTAGAATCGTGACTTTGGACGAGCCGGCCGAAGAAACGCAGACTCAAGACAAATACGGAGGATTAGAAGATAAAACAGATGACAGAATGGAAAATAGATCAGGATCAGATAATGTAGGGTCTGCGGTTGGGAGGGAGAGTGGAGGTGAGCTCGACCAAACAGAAAAAGTAGACGTAGGAGCGCGAAAGAAAGATAAATACTTGGACTTTAACGAGACAGACTTAAGTAGACAAATAATACAGATAGACAAAGAAGAATCAACGGATTCAATTAGAGGCATTTTAATAGCGCAATCATTAGAGTTAGAAAAAGACAACATTACAAAACAAAGCAAGGCTATGGCTATGGCACGTCAGGTTAGTTAGAGATAAGAGCAACAGATGAACCAGGCAACTTCAGATAATCCACACGGATAAGATGGGGCCTATTAGACCAGTATCAGCCCTATCCGACTCCCCGACTTTTTGTACAGCAGCCGTTGTCGCTTACAGGTTCCACATGACGGGTGAATTCATCCGCTAGCCACCAGATAGCGCCTCATTCGTCCTGTTCCAGAAAAGCATTGGTCTTATGGAAAAGTCAATAATTAATATTAAATAGAAACATTCCCGATCATTTCAGTTTGCAAAATTAAGACCAACAACTCTTTGATGGGTAATTGATATTTGAAAAATATAAAAGTCATTGAAATCTAAACTGATTATTGGAAAAACATTGTTTTAAAAGTGCTATATATCGCAGTATTCTCAAAATTTCATATAATGCAAGCAACATTTAAAAACGTTAAACAATTTATATTCATAATATTTTGATTTATTCTAATGGAACTTTGATATAAAATTATCAAAATTATAACTTCACATATGTTTGATAATAACAATAGGTATTTAACATGTGGAAGTAAGTATGTGTTTTTTGATGAAATGTTTAATAGGTACTATAAATTAAGAATAACATTTATTAATAACAAATATAAATTAATTTTATAATAAATTGGATGTCAGAACCCTATTGACAAAATAAAGACCCTAAGAGAAAACGAAATATAATAATAAAGAACGTAACAAGAAAAAATTATAATACAAAAATATTATAGAAACTTGAATAATGAAATTAGCAAATGTAATAGTATCTTAATATTTTTTTTTTTTTTGTATAATAAATCAGGAATTAAAAAATCCTTAATTTTAATAATTCAATTTTTAAGAACGAGAACAAATTCTTTGGCTAAATATAACAAGTTATTTAGTTGTGCATTTTAGAAAAATATACTGAATTTGTTGATTTTGCGAATATTTACTTATTCGTGTAATTCATTCATCCCCCCGCCCCTCTTTTTCAACGTATATTTTGTACAAGAAAGTTTATTTCATTCCTTGATAACAAAATATGATACAATAATTATGTGTTTGAATTATAGAAATATTTCTACACCAACATTTTAATTGGCTTGTTATATTTAGCCAAAAAAAATGTTCTCGTTCTTAAAAATTGAATTATTAAAATTTAGAATTGTTTAATTCCTGATTTTTATACTAAAAAAATATTAAGATACTATCACATTTGCTATTTTCATTATTCAAGTTTCTATAATATTGTTATATTATAATTTTTTCTTGTTACGTTTTTTATAATAATATTCAACCATCTAGTTACGAAATTCATCAATTCGTTTAGAAATTCATTTTTTGTTGTTAAAAATTCGTCGTTTTTAATAGAAAATTGATCAATTCGGTTGAATGTTTGTCTTTTTGTTTGTAAAATTCATCACTTTTAGTAGAAGTGTCATATTTTTGGTTTAAATATGAACCGTTACGAATTTTTGTTAAAAATTCATCTTTTTAGATTGAAAAAACTCCGTATTAACAAAATTTTTAATTTCAGATAACTCAAGTTCCAAATTCGTGTGAACTGTACATATTTTAGAAAGAAATATTTCAGATTTGGATGAATTTATTTTTAAAGAATATATGTGTAGAAATTCCTGTGATTCAAAAATACATGAAAATTAAATTTATCGTCTTTGGAGGAAATTTATTTAAATTATTGAAATTAGTGAATTAAGCATTAATTTTGAAAGATTTTCTTTATCAATGCAGATATTTTCAATCGGAGTTTAGTAGCACTTACGTAAATTAAGTTTAGAATTTACAAAATAACATCTTTTAGAAATACAAAATACATATATATATGTATATATAGAATGCAAAATTAGGATTATAATTCTATGGATTTTGTTTACATAACTGTTTTTTTCATCTTTGTATGCCTTATAACAGGAAAAAAATTGAATTGTTTGAACATTTGATTTAATTTGTTCAAATCTGATTTTAAATATCATGGGATTTTATGCTGAAAGGAAGAAAACTTAAGTCACTACATACTGTAGTGACATTATTTTGTGGAAGCTTCGTTTTTTCTATTAATATAACAAGCCAATTAAAATTTTTGTGTAGAAATATTTCTATAATTCAAACACATCCTTATTGTATCATATTTTGTTATCAAGGAATAAAATAAACTTTCTTTTACAAAATATACGTTGAAAAATATGAGGGGGGGGGGGGGAATTAATGAATTACACGAATGAGTAAATATTCGCAAAATCAACAAATTCAGTATATTTTTCTAAAATGCACAACTATATAATTTGTTATATTTAACCAAAAAAATTTTTCTCGTTCTTAAAAATTGAACTATTAAAATTAATAATTTTTTAATTCTTGATTTATTATACAAAAAAAAATATTAAGATGCTATTACATTTGCTAATTTCATTATTCAAGTTTCTATAATATTTTTGTATTATAATTTTTTCTTGTTACGTTTTTTATTATTATATTTCGTTTTCTCTTAGGATTTTTATTTTGTCAACAGGGTTCTGACTTCCAATTTATTATAAAATAATTTTTTATATTTGTTATTAATAAATGTTATTCTTGATATATATAGTACCTATTAAACATTTCATCGAAAAACACATACTTCCACATGTTAAATATACCTATTGTTATTATCAAACATATGTCAAGTTATAATTTTGATAATTTTTATATTAAAGTGCCATTAGAATAAATCAAAATATTATGAATATAAATTGTGTAACGTTTTTAAATGTTGCTTGCATTATATGAAATTTTGAAAATGCTGCGATATATAGCACTTTTAAAACAATGTTATTTCAATAATCCTTTTAGATTTCAATGACTTTTATATTTTTCAAATATCAATTACCCATCAAAGAGTCGTTGGTCTTAATTTTGCACACTGAAATGATTGGGAATGTTTTTATTTAATATTAATTATTGACTTTTCCATAAGACCAATGCTTTTCTGGAACAGGACGATTGACGCGCCGCCCGACGGATTAGTTCACCCGTGAAGTGGAACTTGTAAGCGACAACTACTTTTCTCTGTAGTCAGATAGGGCTGACCAGTATGACACCCAGGGGGAAGAAGTTCATAACCGTATTTGTAGATGATTACACTAAACTGGCTAGAGCATACAATATAAAAATCAAAAGACGAAACCGGAATATACCTTAAGAGATTCTTGGTAGCAACTCGAAACCTATTAGGGAAAGACGAAAAAGTATGATACGTTAGGTCAGATCAGGGAACGGAATTCACTGGAGGCGAATTTTTCATTTTTCAAGAATTTGTTTCCAATGAATCCAGGACTGCGCAGTATTTCCAGAATTTTGTTTTCACTCTTACGAATCCGAAAGTATTTGAAAAATCTTGAAACACTCAAAATCTGCAACGGTCAAACTTAAGAAAAAGAGAAAAAATGAAACGCAAG
>CAKNXH010047253.1:0-10512 GCA_932178445.1 Andricus quercusramuli
CTAAAAAATGTGGAAATAGTTTAAAATCTTTCTAATGTTTTGAAATCATGGAAATTCTTGAAATCTTTATTAAATCTTTGAAATATTTCTGAAATCTTTTGGAATCATCTAAAAAATTTGAAATCTGGAAAACTGTCTTTGAAATTCTTGTATTTTTAAAAATCTTTAATACATATTTATGAAATCTTTGAAACATTTGTGAAATCTTTTGGAAACTTCTAAAAAATTTGAAATCTGGTTTTAAATCATTAAAATATTTTTAAATCTTTTAAAATCTTCTAAAAAATGTGGAAATAGTTTAAAATCTCTCTAATGTTTTGAAATCTTTGAAATTCTTGAAATCTTCATTAAATCTTTGAAATATTTGTGAAATCTTTTGGATTCTTCTAAAAAATTTGAAATCTGGTTTTAAATCATTAAAATATTTTTAAATATTTTTAAATCTTTTAAAATCTGTTAAAAAATGTGGAAATAGTTTAAAATCTTTCTAATGTTTTGAAATCATGGAAATTCTTGAAATCTTTTGAAATGTTTATTAAATCTTTGAAATATTTCTGAAATCTTTTGGAATCTTCTAAAAAATTTGAAATCTGGAAATCTGTCTTTGAAATTCTTGTATTTTTAAAAAGCTTTAATACATATTTATGAAATCTTTGAAACATTTGTGGAATCTTTATATTCAATAAAAATAATTAGAAATATTTAAAACCTTTGTGAAATCTTATAAAATCTTCTAAAAAATGTTGAAATCGTTTAAAATCTTCGTGATTTTTTTCAATCTTTTGAAATCCTTATCAAGTTTTTGAAATATTTGTGAAATCTTTTTAAATCTTCTAAGAAATTATGAAATCGTTTAAAACCTTTAAAATATTTTTAATCTCCGAAATCTGGTTTACTGTACCCTTTTTGAAATCTTTTAAATTCTTGTATATTTTTAAAATCTTTAATAAATTTGGTATAAAATCTTTTAAATATTTGTGAAATCTTTTGCATTCCTTTGAAATTATTGAAATATTCGAAATCCTTGTGAAATATTTTTAAATCATCTGAAAAATGTTGAAACTCTTTAAAATCTTTGAAATATTTTCAAATCTTTGAAATCTGGTGTACATTTTACAGTTTTTTTTTTCTTCCGAAATCTTTAAAATACTTGAAATCTGTTGAAATCCTTATGAATTCTTTGTAAAATCTTTCTGAAATCTTTCGTATTTGTTTGAAATCATCGAAGTATTTAAAATCTTTGTAAAATTTTTTGAAATCTTCTAAAAAAATTGAAATCATTTGCAATCTTCGAAATTTGTTTAAATCTTTGAAAATCTGGTTTATGCCTTTTTGAAATCCTTGTTCTCTTTGAAATGTTTATTAAATTTTTGAAATATTTGTGAAATTTTTCTGAAATATTTTGTATTAATTTGAAATCATTAAAATATTTGAAATCTTTGTGAAATCTTCTAAAAAAGTTTGAACTCGTTGAAAATCTTTGAAATGTTTTGAAATCATAGAAATGTGGTATACTATAACTTTTTTAAAATTTGAACTTTTAACAAAATCGTTGAATTTTTCTGACTAAAAAGGATGAATTGTTAACGAAAAATGTAATAATGGATACAGTAACCAAAAAAGATTTTAATTTTATATAAAAAGCAGTGGAATTCATTTAAAAAAGAAGATTTTTCAACAAAATAGGTTATTTTTCAACCAAATTGTTGAGTTTTTAAGCCAAAAAGGCCAATTTTTACAAAACAGTTGAATTTTCAATCAGTAGATACGGATTTAACTTTAAACTTAATTTTTAATTTTAATTTAAAGATTAAACATAAATCATTCAATTTCAAGTTTAAAAAATTAATTTTCAACCAAAAAGATGAATTTTCAGCCAAGAAGACTAATTTCTACCAAAAAAGACAAATTTTCAACTTAAAAAGATCATTTTTCAACCAAAAATTGTATAATTTAATTTTTAGTCAAAAAATGAATGTTCAACCACCGAGATTAATTTTTTAACTAAAATTATGGAATATTCGACTAGAATAATAGTTACATTTTCAGCCAACAAAGATAATTCTCAAGCGCAAACCATCCAAAGAACAAGTTTTCAATGAAACAGCTCATTTTTCAACCAAAAAAATTAATGTTTAATTAAAGGGACTAATCTTCAACCACTAAAATGTAACAAAAGAGGTTAACTTTAAACCAAGTAATTTTATTTCCAACCTAAAGATGAATTTCCAACTAAAATGTTAAATATTTAACTGGGGTAATTGAATTTTTAACAAAAAAGAATAATTTTTAAACCAGAAGTTTCCAACAAAATTATGAATCTTCAACAAAAAATTGTATGTTTAAGAAAGTAGTTCAACTTTTAGCAAAATGGTTGGATTTTTCTAACTAAAAAAGATTTTAATTTAATATAAAAAGCATTAGAATTCATTTAAAAAAAGACGATTTTTCAACCAGTAGATATGGATTTTTGACAAAAAAGTTATCTCTCTACCAAATAGTTAAATTTTCTACGAAAACAGAGGAATCTTCAACCGAAAAAGACGGATTTTCAACCAAATAAGTAAATTTCTATCCAAAAAGATGAATTTTCAAATAAAATTATGTATTTTGAAACAAAACGATGATTTTTAATCAAGAAGATTAATTTTCTACCAAAAAATACAAATTTTCAACTAAAATGATGAATTTTCAACAAACAAAAAAAAGTTTTAACAAAAACTGTTCAACTTTTAACAGAATTTCAACCAAAGAAGATAAACACAACGAAAAGATTTAAATTTTAAATTAAAAACTAGCAATTTTAGCTAAATTGCCATTTTTATCGGGATTCATAATAATTCAATTGATAGCCCTTTTTATACATTTTACATACGAACTAAATATTATTTTATTGTTATTCCCTAATTTTCTCGGCTGTAAAGTGCTAAATTTACTGAAAAAATTTGAATTTTTACATTTTTCACAAGTTTTTAAATAATACGATTAATGAATTAGTTCTGTTCTTTCGGGCAAAAAATGTAACCAAAAGTAATCTTTTCATAAAAATAAGTAACTTTTTAGTAATCGCGGATCAAAAAAGTAACTAAGTTACTAAAAAGTAACCCGTTCAAGGTAAGATTAAAAGACTGTAGGCTCAATTGAATAAGAATCATAAATAAACAAATTCTTAATTTTTTGCGAACATAAGTTGTCTTTGTGATATTTTTGGGGATGTTTTTGAATCTTTGTAAAGTCTTTGACATCCTTGAAATCTTTAAAATATTTTGAAATCTTTGTTAATTCGCTAGAATCTTTGGAAGTATTTTTGAAATCTTTTTTCAATATTTGTTCATGAAATCCTTTGTGTTCCTTTGAAATTTTCTCAAATGTGTTCTTATCTTTTCAAAACGTTTAAAAACTTTGAAATGTTTTGAAATCTTTAAAATCTAGTGTACTCTTTGTACTGGTATATTCTCTTTGAAATCTCAAACTCTTGAAATATTTTGAGGTTCTTAAAAATTCTTTGAAATATATTTGTGAAATCTTTTGTATTCGTTTTAAATCACTAGAATTTGAAATTCTAGAAATCCTTATAAATTCTTTAAAATATTTTTTGTAATTTTTCTGAAATCTTTTGTGTTAATTCGAAATAATTAAAAGATTTAAAATCTCTCTTTAAAATCCTTAAAACCTTTGAAACCTTTGTAAAATTTTTCTTACATTTTTATTTCTGAAATATTTTGTATTCCAGGGTTCACAGCGCAAAAGGAGCTCAAAAAAGGGGAAATAGGGTAATTTTCTCACGAAAAAGGGGAAAGATTAAACATTTATTTGTACATGTCGAAAAGAAAAAACAATCTTTTTATAACAAATGACATTTTGAAAAAAATTGTCAATGATTTTTCAATGATTTCTGACATGAAGGAATTTATTTTAAAAAATTTGATACTTTCAATATAAATTTAAAAGTAAAAAGTAAAATTAATCGAATCGTTTGAATTACAATTTGTGGGTCGACATCCAAAATAAGTTAAGAAACAAATTTTTTAATCGGTAAATATCTTCAGTTGTCTTTTTGAAATTAAAAATTAAAAATTGTAGTAATTCAAAGAAAAAAAATTTGCCTTATTTAAATTTTTTTAAAATGTACTAAAACTTTTTTTTTGAATTGATTCGAACCTGAAATTTCTTCAGCTTCAACCAAAGAAACATGTTATTATTTTTTATTCATGAGAAACATTTTTTTCATGGTGTTTGTAACGTTCCAAAATCGCAAAAAAGATAGGAAATCCCAAAAAACCTAACTCACAAAAATTTTTTTTCCGAAAAACCAAAATGAATTTTGAAAAAACTGAATTTTCGCCCAAATTGTTGAATGCTGAACCATGAAAGAAGAATTTTCTACAATGCAGTTGATTTTTCAACACAAAAATATGAATTTTTAATTAAAAAGTTAATTTTCAACCAAAAATTGAAATTTTTAGTTAAAAAACCTAGTTTTTAACAAACAAAAAAAAACTTTAACTGAAATAATGAGTTTTTAAATGAAAAAAGGCAAAAAGACGATTTTTTTACAAATTGTATATATTTTTAAGCGAATCTTTGAATTTTCAAAATAAAAAAGATCAATTTTGAACCAAAAATGGAATTGCTACATTTTTATTTGAAAAAACTAATTCTCAAATGAAAAAAACAATTTTCTACCAAATTATTGAATTTTTGAGCAAAAAAAAAGAACTTTCTACGATAAATTTGAATCTTTGACTGAAAAATATAAGCCGTCAATACAAAAAATAATTTTCAGTTTGAAAAAATGATTTTTCAACAAAGTAGTTTGATTTTCAACCTAAAAGATAGCTTTTCAACCAAATATGTTTTTAACCAAATAGTTAAATTTTTAACCAACTTTCCGCCAAAAAATATAACTTTTGAACGAAATTTGAACTTGCAACAAAATAGTTGAATTTTCGACTAAAAAATATCAATTTTTAAACACAAATGGAATAGTTCAATTGTGATTTTAGAAAAATTAATTTTCAACGACAAAAAAAATTTCAAAAATAGTTAAATTTTCAAGTGAAGATTAAAAAAAATTAGAAATTGCTCAAATTAGAACATTCAAAGTTGCAGTTGATGAATTTGGAATATTCCATTTTTTAATTGAGTATTTAACTTTGTACATTTAATTTATAAGAATAAAATTTCTTTTTTTACGTCTGGGAAAATTTATAATTCAGAAACTTAGGACAGAACCTAATAAAAACGACATCTTCCAGGCTGATAATTTAAATTTTATTTAAAAAATATACGAATCGATTAAGTTTCGGAAACACAGCTGGCTTCCCTCATCAGATCTTTAAAACAGTTTTCAAAATTCCTTGAAAATTTCTTTATGTGTGAGTTCCATAAACTTTGTATGTAGTGCTGTAAATTGATTTGTATTTTTTTATTTTAGAAATTAACTATTGTATAAAAATGGTGAAAAAGATAAAAAAATAATGGGTACAACTTCAAATATCGTATATTTAAAGAGAAAAAGGGGAAGTTTTTGAGAATAGGGGAATTTCAAGAAAAAAGGGGAAACTAAGAAAAAAAAGGGATCAAATTATTTGAAATCTTTCTGAATTTTTTTAAATCTTCTAACAAATTTGCAATTATTAAAGTTCTCGTGAAAAATTCAAGATTTCCAGATTTTCAAGTTTTAAAAAAATTCAAGGATTCCAGGTTTTCAAGTTTAGAAAAATTCAAGAAGAATTCCAGGTTTTCCAGGTCGCTCAAAACCCTCTTAGAGAAAAATCATGCATTTGTTTGCTTTTCTGCACTTTTCTGTCCAGATGGACTTTTCTCTCTCTTTTTTTTTGTATATGTAATAGATAATTTTTAATTTCTAGTTAAAATAAAGAATAACTCACAGGATCTACGTAATCCATGTCGAGACCATAGCACAGCTTCTGAATTCTCGAGGTTATTTTGTCGAAATGGATATCTTCTTTGCGCCCATCTGTAGAGGAAAGAATTATTTTAAAATCACGTTAACTCAAAAAACATTAGTGAGTAGTTACGAATTTTCTTCTCATACAAAATATTATGGAATTTCGAGAAGAATTATGTATTATTTAGTACATTGCGGTAGTTTAAAATAAAAAATTATAAATCGTCACTACTTGAAGAATTATCGTATAATATGTAATTGGGCTTCTAAAAAAGTATAATTACTTTAAATATATATCATATCAAATTGAACAAAATAAAATTTGTATAATTTATGATGTCGAGTAACTAAATTTTTTGTTCGAAATCGTCAAAAATCTACTTTTTAAAAATTTTTTAAATCTTTTCAAATTCTTAATTAATTTGGAAAGCAGGAATTTAAAAAAAAAAAAAAAATGAAACCCTGAATCAAAAAAGATTATTTTTCAACCAGGTCATTTAAAAACTTCCTATGAATCTTGAGAAATTTTTTTATTCTCTTCAAACCTTTCAAAATTCTTAAAGTGCTTCTAAAATTTGTTTCTAAATCGTCACTACTTGAAGAATTATCGTATAATATGTAATTGGGCTTCTAAAAAAGTGTAATTACATTAAGTAAATATCATATCAAATTAAACAAAACCATTTTTTTATAATTTATCATAATGAGTAACTAATTTTTTTGTTTGAAATCTTCAAAAATCAACCTTTTTTTAATTTTTGAAATCTTTTCTTATTTTTAATTAATTTGGCAAAACACGACTTTTCAAAAAAATAATTAAACCCTAAAAAAAAAAGATTATTTTTCAACCAGGTCATTTAAAAATTTTCCATGAAACTTGAGAAATTTTTTTATTCTCTTCAAACCTTTCAAAATTCTTAAAAGCGTTTCTAAAATTTGTTTCGAAATCTTCAAAAATCCACATCTTGTTTAAAATTTTTTTTTATTATTTTGAAGAAAAACATGAATTTTCAAGATAATAATTAATTCCTTAACCAAAAAAGATTATTTTTTAACCTGTTGCATTTCTAAACCAAAAAAGATTAAATTCTGGCTTTGTCTAGTCAAACCGGACGAATTGTCTACAAAATAGTTTGATTTTTAACTAGAAAATTGTAATTCTCAACAAAAAAAGTTAATTTTCAACCAAGCAGATGAATTTTCAACTAAGAATAATAATTTTTCACCAAAAAAGACGTTTTTTTAACAAAAGACATGAATTTCCAACTAAAAAATATCGATTTTCAACAAAGGTGAAATTTCTACGATGAGAAAAATTTTCAAACTTCTTTTACGCTGAGTTTTTTTGCTGAAAATTTAACTATTCTATTTTAAGGAAAAAATTTATTTGTTTACGGGATAATTCAACTATTTTGTGGAAAACTCTCATTTTAGTGGAACTTATTTTTTGGTAATCTTATTGAAATTTTAACTATTACGTTGAGCATTTATTTTATTGCATTAAATATTTGTATTTTTGGACTGAAAATTTAACTAAGTATTCTATTTTTCGTTTTAAAACTATTTCCTTGTTTAAAAATGTAACAACTTTGTTGAAAATTCGATCATTCATTGTGTTGGAAATTTATTTTTACAACTGAAAATGTAACTATTATACTTTTCATTAAAAATGTAAAATTTTTAGTTGAAAATTTAATTATTTTTGTGAAAATTGCATTTTTTTCGTTAAAAATCACAACTGTTTGGTTGAAAATAATATTTTTTCAACTGAAACTTTAACTGTTTCATGCTTGGTTTTATCTTTACTTTCTTTAGTTGAAAACTGAATTATTAATTGAAAATTCATTAAAAAATTCAAATAATATGTGGTTCAAAATGGATGTTTGAAAATTCATCTGTTTGGTTGAAAATTAAACTGTTTCGTTGAACTCGTTTTTTATTTGATTGAAAATTATTTTTTTTTTACTAAAAGTTTAACTATGTCGTTGAAAACTTATTTTATTGTAATAAAAACTTACTAATTTATTTTCCAAAAATTTAACTAAGTATTCTATTTTTGGTTAAAAATCCATTTCTTTGTTTAAAAAATTGATTATTTTGTTGAAAATTCAATTTTTTGTTTTGTTGAAAATTTTTTTCTACAACTAAAAATTTAACTATTATATTTTTGATTAAAAATGAAACATTTTCATTTGAGAATTCAATTGTTTTTGTGAAAATTGCATTTTTCATTCAAAATCGCAAGTGTTTGGTTAAAATTTAATCTTCTTGTTTGAAAAATTATTTTGTTTGATTGAAAATTAAAGTATTGCGTTGAAAAACAATTTTTAACATTATTTTTGTACTTTTTAACTTATTTTTCATAATCTTATATTTAAAACCTCATCTTTTGTTCAAAATTCATTTCTTTGCTTGAAATTTTATTTATTTTAGTCGAAAATTCATGCATTTTATTAAAAATGCAACATTTCAGCTAAAAATTCATTTTATTGTATTAAAAATGTATTTTTTTTTTTGGCTGTATATTTAACTAAGCATTCTATTTTTGGTTAAAAATTCATTTCTTTATTTGGCAACTTAAGAATTTTGTTGAAAACCCATTTTTTTGTTGATTTTTATAACTGAAAATTTAATTACAAATTCCATTCCTTTGGTTGAAAATTGATCTATTTCGTTGAAAAAAATTTTTTGTTTATTAATTTTTTACTTTCTTTATCTTATTTTTGGTGACCTTACTATTTAAAACCTCACTTTTCTGTTCAAAATTCATTTCTTTGAAAAATTTGCTGTACTGCATTAATTTTTCTATTTTTTTTACTGCAAATTCAACTAAGTATTCTATTTTTGGTTAAAAATTCATCTCCTTATTTGACAATTCAATTATTTTTTTGAATGGTCGTTTTCTTTGGTTGAAATTTCATTAAAAAATTCAAATATTCGGTTTAAAATTAATATACTTTGCTTAAAAAAATATATTTTGGTAGAAATTTAATTTTGTTTGAAAATTCCATTTTTTTGTTTGAAAATTGATCTATTTAGCTGGAAAAAAAATTTTTAATTAATTTTTTACTTCTTTTATCTTAGTTTAGACAATTTTATTATTGAAAACCTCATGTTTTTGTTCAAAGTTTATTTCATTGTATGAAAATTTTTTTTTTTTATTGAAAATTTAACTAAGTATTCTATTTTTGGTTAAAAATCTATTTCCTTGTTTAAAAAATTAATTATTTTGTTGAAAATTCGATTTTTTATTTTGTCGAAAATTTATTTCTACAACTAAAAATTTTCATTTGAGAATTCAATTGTTTTTTTGAAAATTGCATTTTTCATTCAAAATCGCAAGTGTTTGGTTAAAATTTAATCTTCTTGTTTGAAAATTTATTTTGTTTGATTGAAAATTGAACTATTTCGTTGAAAAAAAAATATTTTTAAAATTATTTTTTTACTTTTTATCTTATTTTTCATAATCTAATATTTAAAACCTTATATTTTTGTTCAAAATTCATTTCTTTGGTTGAAATTTTATTTATTTTAGTTGAAAATTCATGTATTTCATTTAAAATGCAACATTTCAGCTATAAATTCATTTCTTTGAAAATTTATTTTATTGTATCAAAAATTCATTTCTTTATTTGACAATTTAACAATTTTGTTAAAAATGAGTTTTTTAATGATTTTTATAACTAAAAATTTAATTATTATATTTTTCATTAAAAATGTATATTTTCAAACTGAAAATTTAACTACAAGGCTGAAACTTCCTTTAAAAATTCAAATTTTTGGTTCAAAATTGATATACTTTGTTGAAGATAAATATCTTTTGGTAGAAATTTAATCTTCTTTTAAAATTCCTTTTATTTGGTTGAAAATTGAACTATTTCGTTGAAAAAAAATCTTTTTTTAAAATAATTTTTACATTCTCATTCTAATGAGAAGGTATTGGTTTTATGTAAAATTTGACTTGGTCGGTTTTCATCAAATCTCCACGTTTTGAGACCCCCTGAGCCAGAAAAAAAGGTTTTTACCAAGGTGTCTGTCAGTCTGTCTGTCTGTCTGTCTGTCTGTCTGTAGGCACGATAACTTTCGAAATATTGATCAGATTGGAGTGTGCTTTGGCACACTTTTTTAGGGCCTAAAAAGAAAAAACAAGTTCGTTAACCAGCTATTTCGGATGAAAATTCAAAAAGTGAGCACATTTTGAAAATTTTTGAGAACACTTTTTTTGAAGATTTGGAAATTCTATGGACGGTTGTTAGTAGTAAGCAAAAAGAGGAAAAAAATATCCTAATGACTTTTTCAGATAAAAAAAAAATTACCAGAGTTATAGCATTTTCAAAATTCCAAAAAACAAACGAAAATGAACATTTTAAGCCGAAAAACGCACGTTATGAAAAAAAGTCAAGAGAAGAAAAACGTTGATTTTTGAACACCTTACAATATTTTCATAATAACTTTTTGAATTTTTCAAAAAATAAAAAATTTAAATTCTGATCGCACAACAAAATAATGAGAAATCAAAAATTCCATTTTGCTGTGAAACTATTCAAGATACGACAAAAGATGACTGGACCAAAATTATGCACCTAAAAAAGATCTAC
>CAKNXH010047264.1:427-20254 GCA_932178445.1 Andricus quercusramuli
AATATGGGCCGACCGTCGGATAAACGCTGGTTCATTGTTAAAAAAAAGCTGTTAAAGTACGTTCAGTCCGACTCTGGGCAATAGATGGCCCGACCGTCGACATAGCATTGGTTTGAATTATTTATTAAAATATTATATAATTTATATTCATATTATATATGTTGCATAATAATACAAAAATTAATGAGAAAAAACATTTAACAAATTGTTTTTAACTACTTTGAGCTGTAGCTTATGAGGATGGTTTTTTCATTGACTTTCAATTCTTCAGGTATAGAGTAATGGGTAAGACTCCCGACTGCTAGGCGATAGATTCAGGTATAGGTGTAGGTTCGAATCCCCGTAGGGTTAGACATTTTATTTGTAATATAATTTAAAAAAATGTAATATATGTATTTAATCTAAGCAGGACCATTAACATTTATAGTCAAAATTCTCGCAATCAATTACTATTTATTTTTTGAATACCCATTTTGTGTATTTCCACCTGTGTAGTACGAACCTTCAAAATCAAAGTCGGCCCCACATTCTTGTCCAGGGTTGGGCCGACATCATCTTAAAAGATGGCCCATATATGGGACCAAATATCGGGCCGACTTTGAGAATCCAAAGGCGGTTGACCGTTATCATTTAGCTGGTTGGCCCGACCAGTGGCGCACAAAGTTGGACCGACCGTCCGACGGTTGGCCCGACCGTGGGCCAACGGTCAATTCGCACCTGGGCAGGAATCTATATCCAGAAGCCCCCCTGTTATACTACTCGGGTATAATTAACAATTTTTGAAATTAAAGTATATTATTATTGTGAATTGCACATTAATATCAGAAATTACCTTATTTTGTAATTTAAGGTTAGAAAAAATTATAATTCAACACCCTTTTTCATCGAAATATAAATTTATCTTTTGAATTCGAAGAAAATATGCTATTATTAACGAAATATTCGCATGAGTATTTTTTTCTAACCTTACATCGCAAATTACATAATTTCTGATATTAATGTGCAATTAATAATAATTATCTACTTTAATTTCAATAATTGGTAATTATACCAAGTTTAAATCGCGCGCCAACAGCGACTAATGAGAGCTGCTGCGCCGGGCAAGCGCAGTAGCTCAACATGCCAAAGTTGGCGTCACTGCTGCCAAAGGAATTTTTTGGGGCAGCAATTTTCGAAATTGCCAAAACAGCAGACAAAAGCACGTTTGCGTCTGGTTTTCTTCGCTTTTGTTTTTGCATTTCCAGTGTCAGTCTGAATGTTCTTCATTTAAAGAAAAATAACATGCACGTGTGGAGTGCGAATATGTTGACATTTTTCAGAAACATGTATTAAGATCCATATGGTTATTATGCTGTCTGTTTACATTTTTTCATACGATTTTGTAATAGTACACGGAAAAAGTATGTCCTGGAAAAAGTGTGGAATTAGTCCAGGAGACTCTGACGGGTACCAAAATGTTGGAGATCATGAATGATTTTTAATAAAAGATTTCAAACTTTTCAATACTAAATGCAAACGAGTCTTGTAATTCTCGTTAATAGTCTAGGAAAAAGAATTCTGTATTTACGATAGAAAATTTAAGTAAGAAGCCAAATATAAGTTCCTAAAGTGAAAAATAGCGCACTGGTATTACAAGAAGTCCTAGCCAGTCTGGGAAAATATATCTGCGCCTCGATGTGCGCAATCGGACATTAGTCGGCAATGCGAAATAAAGGTGGCTGCGCAACCTGCAACATTAGGCTTGTCTTTCAACGCAAAAGCCGGTAGTGAATAAGTGATCTTATTTTGTTGATTTTCTATAGCCTATATAAAGGATTAGAAGTGTATTTCGTAAGTACCAACTTGCATTACCTGAGTAACCTTAGAGAGTATGTAATTTTTCTATATTGTTCAATATAATATATATATAATTCAATATTCAATTCACAATTTCCAATAAAAAAGAAAAACATTACTTTGGAATTATAAAAGAAATTAAATTTAAGTAAATTCTCCATCGTGACTCAGTACGATTTTCCATGAGTTAATTATATTTATTTTTAAGGGTGACCTAAACTTTTTTTTCTTCTAGTAATAATTTAAGTAGACTCAGAAAAAAGATTCTTTGAGTTAAAGAAAAATATTCATCGACGAATTCTATAAAAAATTACTTACAATACAAGCCGATTAAAGTCCAAAAAAGTTTATCATTTCGCGAATTTTTAAGAGTAAAAAAGACAAGAATAAATGTAATATCTTCTTTTACAACTAAAAAAATTGATTTTTTGGGTTTCAATTCAACCAAATAAAAAACGAATTTTCAACAAAAGAGTTAAATTTTCAATCAACGAGGCGAATCTAAAAAACAGTTAATTTTTAACAAAGTAGTTCAACTTATAAACAAATGGTTAAACTTTCAATAAATAAAAATGAATTTTCTACTAAGAAGATTAATGTTCTGCCAAAAAAGACGAATTTTCAACAAAACTGTTGATATGCCAAACTATAGCTGCTATCATAATTTAAAGTTGAAATCCCAGCTTTACGTAATTTCGAAGAGATAATCAAGCACAATTTGATTTTCAATTTTATCGAAACTGGACGACTTTTTTTAGTTCGATTCCTCCATTCAGTAAGGGGCCGTTCAAAAATACGTAACGCCTTTAGGGGGGTGAGGGGTCACCTCAAGGGTTACGCTGATGTTAAAGTTACATACACTTACTATAGAAAAAGCGTTACGTATGAGGGGAGGGAGTCAACATTGTCAGATTAAAGCGTTACGTAATTTTTGAACGGCACCCAGCTAAAATTCAAATTCTCAGTATTTTTTTAAACTGCAAATTCACTTCACAACTAATGTTCAAAGCAGTCGAAATTCCATATGGATACGAAATGTAACCTCGAAACGTCACCTATTTAATTAATTTTCTCGAAACAGGATAAGTGAAATTCTGAAATGATTCTGCTGAAAACATGTGCAAAATTTGAGGTCAAAACAGTGAATAGTTTTTTAGTAAAGCTATTTGTTGAAAAAATATTTCCTGCGTTTTTTCAGGTGAAGTACATTTTAGGAAAGCTGTTAAAAAGCAAAAAAAGTGGGTAATGTGTAATCCCAAACATTTACAGTATTAAAAACACTAATCGGAAAATATATTTTTCGGAATGAAGTCGTCCAAAAAGGCCTGAAAGAAGGTGAGTGCGTTTTTGTCTCCTAAATCATTTTCATCTTTAAAAATCGGGGTTAGAGTCAATGGACAGTTATCATTTCTGAATGAATTAAACAAATAATAAATTGCTCTCGACTAGGGAAGAGTCCGGATGATACGCCGTTTCGAGCGCGGATAGCTCTCGGACGAGTGACGATCTGCGACGTACGACAAGGTTGTGTATTCACTGCGTTTTAACTACTGCCGAGCGGGAGGTTTGACGCCGAGGTAGTCCAGATGCCAACCCCATTTCCGTCAGATCGACGAGCTCCATTCGATTTTTGTTTATTATGTGAAATGATCTCCAGAGTCGAAAGCTGTGCAACATAACTCTGGCAAATGTGCCGTTCTCGAGATATTCGCAATTAATTATTGATGTGTAAACATCTTAGACCTCGATATGGGGAGTCGCGCCTGCTTCGAATGAAACCACGACTGCATAGTGTAACGCAGGCCTGTGACACACACGTTGTGTCTTATGGCACAGACCGGAGGCTCGCTTTTCTTCACCCACAGAAAGGAGCCTTTCGGTCTCTCTCTTTGCCCATCTCTCTCTCTCCTTCTCCATCTCTCCTTCTCCATCTTTCTCTCCTTCTCCATCTCTCTCTCAAATTGTAAGGGTCCATATATTTAAATTTCGCAATTTTGGGCCACATCCTCATTTTAGTACAACTTCAAAGAATAAGTACACCAATTCTGACACCTTTATTACTTTTTTTGAAAGAGTTAGATCAATTCAAAGCGAGCAAACTAAACGATCATCCTGATTTGCATAAATTTAAACAATGTATTGATCATTTCAGATATACTTGTATTTATCAAGTAGGCAAGTATAGTTTCTTGCAGGAATTTTTTCTCTAACACTGATTCGCTCAATGAAAAATGACTGTTCTAATGCGACAAATTGACTTATAACAAAAGCTCTGTTATCTTGCAAATTATTAACTTTAGAGGAACAGTGTTTATCAAAAATGTGTATTTCAGTTGGTACTTTCAAAAAAGTGTTAATTTCTTTTCATTCATAAAATACTTTTTTGGTCATTCATAAAAGTATTTGTTGTGACTTATTTTATACTTTAAATGATTTGGTGCAATAAATATTTGTCAGAGCGAACAAATGCTGGAACAATTATTGTTTCTCATAAGCTTGTCTAACAAGAGAATTTTTATTTTTTTATTTTCAAATGTTAAATGTTTAATGTAACGTTTATAAAAAAGTAATTCATTGCGAATATTTCGAGAACCGCACATTCTCCAGAGCTCTGCTACACAGTTTTGGATTCTGGAGACCATTTTGCATAAGAATAAAAAAAATCGAATTTACCTCTTCGATCCGACGGAAACGGGGTTGGCGTCTGGACTAAGGATGATTGTGTGCATTCGATGATCTTGGTGGAATGTCTACCTTCAAACTCGACTGTCGAAAAACCGGCTGAACTCGAGAGGCAGTTTTCTGTCGTTTCCCTCTCCACTAGCCGAATGTCCAGGCAAATGCGTGTACTTCTAATAAAGTAGGATTCAGCCGCGGATTATCACTGGTTGTGATTAAATTCTTACAGTGATTTAAAGCCCAACTTAGTAAAAGATACATTTTCACAGGCCCATACCCAGTGAAGAGGAGTCGTCTGACGGTATATGTACTCATGCTAGAGGACTTAAATAATACTTTGGCAGCGAGGGTAACCCATGTACAGACCTCTGTTTCATCAGGGATTCAAATAAAGGCATATGAAGACACTTTAAAACAATGACATACAGTTCAAATTCAATGGAAAAAGGGGCCATCCATATACCACGTGGACAATTTTTCACCACTTTTCGGCCCCCTCCCCCCCTCGTGGACAGCCGTGGAATTTTCAAGACCCCCCCCCCCCCCCCCTATACTCTGTCCACGTGGACATATTTCATGAAAATATAGATATTATTGGCCTCTCTCTCTCGACCCCTTGGACCCCGTTATCAACGAAGTGAGCCCAGCGAAATTTTATAGGAACGGCTTACACCGGGGCTTCTTTTATTCCTTTTTGATTTTTTAATTTATTGTATTTTTTATATTTTATCAATTTATATATTATTCATATTGTGGGAGTTCATCGGTATTATACACCACCCAGGAATAGACAAATACAGTCTCAGTAATGTAAGCTATGAGACTTAAGCTTCACGTTTTTGACCTGAACTTTTGACTGGACCTTCAGCTCTCGCCTAAAGGGAAGGACTCGTCAGTCTGGTGTCAGCCGTCGGGAAGTCATCCGCAATTCGCCGAGCAATTTACAAAAGTTATTATACCTTTTGCATATCACTTTTTGTTACTGTTTCTGAATATTAATATCTACTTTTTTTATCCATTTTACTCACTAGATTACAGATCTATTATTCCACTCACTGGTTTCTTGTGTACAGATACAATAAATATAAGAGTTTAACGGAGACAATTGTTTACTCATTTTTTCCAACACATATAAATATTTATCTATTTAATTATTCCTATTCTTACACCAAACTCTCGTTTTAGTCCCCCGGGTTTCCACCTTCCTAGAACTGCTGTTTTAGGAGAGAGAACGGTTGCGACATTTGTTGCTACATCTCTCGCCAACGGTTGTTTATGTTTGGATCCCTCCGATTTGGGACCGAAGACAACCCCCGACACTGGACTGAAACCGAGAGTTTGGTGTATACCTATTCAATTCACCCCTGTCTTCGGAAAAAATTCTTAACACTTGTGTAAATAGGACCAGAGTCCCTGGATTAAAAAATCTGATATACAACGTATTGTTAAATTTTTTATGCCTATGAGTTTGAAATATTCGCTGTATTTTTACTTTCGACTCCTAGATCTTGTCGATACTTTTTCTAGTGTGTAGTTTTTTATATGCTGAAGAAAACCTACGTATATGTTCAGAAGTATTTTCAAGACTTCCGGTTTGAGCGGGTATCGGAGTGCGCGTCTCGCGACAAGCTGAGTGAAATTTGGACAAAAAAAGCAGCAATTTGGGATCGTACGTGACCATTAACCGAAACTTCTGATAGGCAAAGAGGGGAAGTGTACTCGTGAGTGTTATCTCAAGTGGGAATGGAGTTAAAAGCTTGGAAAGTGTTTGGAAATATTCGGTCATTCAGTGTGTGGTAGAGGTTATGAAGCAAATTGGCGGGGATAAAACAAGTGCCGGTGGGATCCAGCAGGGGTCAGCAGTGTGCAGTCAGTGTAACACACGGTGGGCGTTTTTGCCGCGGGAAAGTTCTGAATCGCAAATGGCAGGATCGTATGACGTTACATCAGGCCCAACAATGTCCAACAGGAGCAACAACGGCGATGCAGAACAGCGGAAAAATGAAAATGCAGGAACCGACAGAGAGGAAAATGACCCTGATCAAGAGGAAAAAAAAGAGGGTACGGGGCAGACCGAGAAAAGACTTTATAAGCAAGGTGGGGGACAAGAAAAGTGCAAAGATGATGGAGCAGTTCTTAGAAAAGACAAATGGGACAGAATCAACAATAGAGAAAAATTCAATCGAGCAAGATCCTTTCAAAGAAAGTGAGGTGTTAGCGCGATCACCGGTGCCGGAACGGAAGCAGAGTGCAAATAAACAAAATGGGGAAAAGGGGAGTGATGGGAATTCCGTGGAGCATAAAAGCGAACAGTTAAAGCAAGGGCCAGAAAAGATGGGTCTAACGCCGGAAGTGAGAGTTACGCAGTAAGGCAGTGGTTTGAATGATACGGGAGGGGAAGAAATTGTGCAGGAGAGTGACGAGAAAAAGGGGCAAGAAGAAAGAGTAGGTGAAGATGAAAACGAGTCGTATTTAGAAACCTTGATAGAAAGGAAAATGACGAGTTGGTGGGAAAAAAGATCAAACCGGAGCTGGACGATATAAAGAAGAGACTAGAGAATTTGGAGGACAAGAGAAGAGTGGGATTAGAGTTAATACAGGATGAACAGGAATTCCAAATCTCAGAACAGGAATTTAGGGAATCGACAGAAGTGTACGAAAGCCTAATAAGGAGAGTCGGGAGTGCGGAAGGTATGCGGAGAGAGTGGGAAAACGAGCAGTCAGTTGTGAGTGATGAAAGGAAAAAGAGTGAGGACAATAGTGAAGAAAAAAGTGGGATTCAGAGGGAAACAAGAGATATATCAGCACAAGTAGAGCAAGAGAATAGGAATAACAGAGGAGAGCAGAGTGGGGATATTCCAAATAGAAGAAAGACTGATGGGGTTGGGGATAAACACAAGCCGGATTTTCTTCGAGACGGAGAGCTGATTTGGGAAAAGGAAGAAAGGAGGAAAAGGAAGAACTGGATCATTGTGAGAGGCTTCAGGTCTCGAGGAAAATTCCTAGATAAGCAGATCAGCAGCACCATCGAGGGAATCACAGGAGTAAGAATGCTGATAGAAAAAATGAAGGGCATTGCAGGAGGAACTTTAATAAAACTCAAGACGTGGGACAACAAGAGAAACCTCATGACTAATAAGCACAAATTGAGGGGAACCATGATTAAAGTGGAAGATGATTTAACAGAAAGGGAGAAGGAGATTCAGGAATGGATCAAACTTCAGACAAGAGAGGCCAGGGATAGGGGGCTCGAATCTAGTGCAAGCTACATGCGATGGAGAATAGAAAATAAAGAATTTGTGTGGAATGAAGAAAAGAAGGAGATAGAAACTTGGTTTTTTCGAGGAAGGCGAAGGAGAAATTAGAGGAGTTCTGTGGAACATTGCAGGAGGAAGGAAGATAAAAGGTGTTTGGGATTTTTTGGAGAAATTTGACATAATAATAATTTTGGAGACATGGATAGAGGCAAGCAGAGAAAAAGACTTCATCGAAGGACTGGACAGGGACTACGTGTGGAAGACTAAGGCGGCGGTAAGAATAAAAAAGAAAGGTAGGGCGAAGGGGGGACAATTAGTAGGCATAAGAAAAAGTAGAGTGAGAAAATTGAAATAAAGGAATGGGCATATGGGCTGATTATAAGTGGAAATTTTTTATGGGGTAGAGGAATAAGAAATAATATTGTTACTTTATATAACAACGAGGGTTGGGTCAAAATTTGTAAAGAATTAAAAGAAGTAGTGGGAGATTTGCAAGCTAAAGGGGAGCGGGTACTTATAATAGGGGATTGGAATGCGAGAATTGGGGCGGAGCAGGGAGTAGAAGAATTTGATGTAAACGAACCGGCGAGAAGTTATTGTAAAGAGAGGAAGTGAGAGGATAGTACGATAAATAGTGAGGGTAAAAAGCTTCTGAAATTCTGTGAAGAACTAGGATTAAGAGTACTAAATGGGAGAGTAAGGGGAGATAAAAAAGGGAAATGGACGCACAATGGAGAGGACGGAGGTTCGGTTATCGACTATATATTAGAAGCGGAGACAGAAGGAGAAAGGTATGTCAAAGAAATGGACATAATGACACGTACTGAGTCTGAACATCTACCAATGACGTTTAAAAAGAGCGGGGATCCAAGGGAACCTTGCAGGGGAGGAAGGAAAGGGAAAAACAAAGTGTGAGAATACGGAATTTGTTGAAAAATTGGTATAGGATGACGAAAAGGCTGAAAAGTTTAAAGAACAAATGATAAGATTATGGGAAGAGAGAAAAGAGGCAGAGGGGGAGGTATGGAAGAGCAGATGGGATAGGTTCACGGAAAACATTAAGAAAGCATCAGAGATGGTAGAAATGACGAAAAAATTCAGAGTTGGTAGCAATAATGGATGTAGGGGGAAAAAGGGGGGCAATGGGACGAATGGTGAGATAGGGGAGCTAAAGAAACAGGTTTGGGAGAAGCTGAAAAAAATTTATAAAGTGCAAAAGCCCTAAAGAAAAAGAGGATTGGCTGAAAGCGCGTAAGAACCTGAAGAAGCTCATTGCTAAGAAAAGAAAAAAAGTCGAGGAAAATAAATGGGAAAAAATAAGAGACAGTAGGAATATGGGGCAGTTTTGGAAATCAATAGGTGAGTTCAGACCGAGAAAGAGAGGGAAAAGATAGGGAGAGAAAATTGACAAGGAAAAATGGAAAAAACATTTTCAGCAACTACTAGGAGCGGGCGAGGAAGAAATCGAAGAGGGAGAGGATAAGCCGCAAGTGGGAGGGGGAGGGGAGCCAGCAAGAACGCAGGAAGGAGTGAGAATAGAGTTTGATAAAGATGAGGAGGAGTTAAATGAGGATATCTTCAGCGAGGAATTAGCGAAAGTGATAAAAAAATTGAAAAAGGAAAAAGCAGCAGGGGAAGACGGAGTTACGGCGAAGTTTATAAAAGGATTACCAACAGTTTGGTTAATCGAGATGCACGAAATACTGAATGGGTTTTGGAAAGAGGGAAAAGTTGGAAATGGGTGGGAGAAAGCGAGAATTTACCCCATACATAAGGGAGGGGAAGCAGAAGATACAGGAAATTACAGGGGAGTTTCTTTATTGGACATAGGATATAAAATATTAGCAACCATTATGGATAGAAGATTGAGGGTTTGGCTAGAAAAGAAGGAATTAATAAGGGAAAGCCAAGCAGGATTTAGGGAAGGAAGGTCAACGAGAGATCACGTATTCGTGCTAAATTCTCTAATTAATAATAAACTCAAGAGAGAAGGAGGGAAGCTGTATGTGATTTTCGTTGACTTTCAGAAAGCTTTTGATACAGTGGACAGGGAGATTCTCATCGGAAAACTGAAGAAAATTGGGATTAGAGGCCGAATGTTAGAAGTGGTAGGGGGAATATATGCGAAAACTGTTAATGAGGTAATAACTGGTCAGGGAATAACAGAGAGTTTCACTACAACAAGAGGGGTTAGACAAGGGTGTCCTCTCAGCCCAACTCTATTCAATATTTACGTGAATGACATCGAGGAGGACTGGGAAAGAAGAAATATAGGAGGGACGGTGACGGGAAATAAGAAAATTTTTGGGTTAACATTTGCGGATGACTTGGCATTAGTGGCAGACACAGGAGAAGGTTTAGCAGAAATGATTAAAAGCTTGGAAAGATAAAAAGAAATAAACTAGAGATAAATGTTAAGAAGACTAAAATAATGATTTTTAGGAAAGGGGGGAGGAAAAAAGGGGGAGAACATTGGACAATTAAGGGAAAAGAGGTAGAAGTGGTTGATAATTTTAAATATTTGGGATTTTGGTTTTCGACTCGGGGGGCTTATAAAACTCATATAAGAAAAATGGCGGGAAAAGCCCAAAAAGCTACGAACGCAGTTTGGGGGGGGTGATGAAAAGGGCTGGTCTTGATAGTCTGGGGAAAAGACTGTATATTCTGGACACATTGGCTAAAGCGGGGGGACTGTATGGAGTAGAAATTTGGGGGTGGGAAAGAAGGGAGGAAATGGAGAAAATGCAGGGAAGTTTAGTCAAGATGGCAATGGGAGTAGATAGGACAACCCCAGGGTACGTTTGGAGAATGGAGTCGGGCAGGCTAAGCATAGAGATAGAGGCAAGAATGAGGGCTTCGAGATATATGGTAGAAATTTTACGAATGAGAGATGAGAGGTGGCCAAAAATATGTCTAAAGGAAGAAATAAGAGGAATAAAGAATGGGAACCCGTCAGCATGGGGTAAAGAGTTACAGAAAGCATGCGGAATTGTCGGGGATGGAGAGACACTGGATTGGGCTCTTGAAGGGAGCAGGGTCAACGAGATCAACGATAATATGATTAAGGGAGTAGAAAGAAGAATAGAGCAGGAAATTCAGTTGGACTGGGCGAAAATAGATAGCTCGAACTACTGTAGTGGATACAGAAAATGGAAGACCAACTGGGGGAGAGAAAATTATTGGGATGAAAAAGGGTCAAGTTCAGAGGAAAAAGAGCAGTGGGCGAGGTTGAGATGTGGGAATGTGGGAAAGGCAGGGAATAAGGGATATAAGGATACTATGTGTAGAATTTGTGGGAAAGCAGAAGAAAACTTGACGCACATGGGGTTGTCAAGGGCTCGATGGAAAAATAGAAAAAAGATGGATTGACGGTGTTGATAGATGGAAGGACGGGAAGAAAGATCGGGATTTAGAAGAATTGATCATCCATACATTTAAGGGAAAACCGAACTCTGTCCTCTGCCGATTTGCCAGAGAGTTTGAAAAGAAAGCGAGAGAAATGCCCGAGAGGGAGGCCAGAGAGAGTGAGACATAGAGAAAGTGAGAAAAAGAATGAGTTTGGAAGTTAGACAATTTGTGATATGTACAATCAAAGATGTAAATATAAATATGTAAGGGAATGAGTTTGAACTCTAATGCAATTACATAGGAATTAATGGTTAACGAGAGTCTTTAGTTTAGTGGCATAGGCATGATGTAATTGTTAATGCGCATGCAAAGTTCTAAGTAGTAAAGAAAGGAAGATGTATATGGGAAAGGGAGAGAACCTGAACTGTTGAATCTGTTAAATCTAAAAAACTGTTAAATCAACTGTTAATATTTTCTATGTGAAATTGAAAGGGGATTTTAGATGTATCTCAATTGGTATGTAATTGAGGAGGACAAAGAAAAATTGTAAAAGCTTGTAAAAGTATACAATGGAGACAATAAATCTATCTATCTATCAGAAGTATTTTCAACCGCAAGTTACAAAGATATTTTAATTATATATCATAATCAGATATTTAAAAACTCTTCACGAATTTACAAACGCGTTAAGACTTCTTTTCCGAAAAAAGGGGTGAATTAATAGTACATTATGATACAAGTGCGGGAAGTTGGTGATTCCTACGAGTTTGACGTTCGCCGCCCGAGCGAAGTGAGGGTGGCAAACGTCAAACGAGTAAGAATCACCAACCCGCACGCGTATCATATACTATTTTGTGTAAGCCCTGTAAAGGGAAGTTCGTGACATAAGAAATATTGGTAGTTAATAAGATTGTTGGGTGGAGGGCGGGGGCGCCGGGGTCCGGGGCAGAGCCCCAGCGGGGCCGAAGGCAGAGCCCCCGTGGGGGGTTCGGGGGGTCAAGCCCCCCGAGAGAAAAAAAAACCGAACTAAAATGATTTACATTCGACTCTCTCAAACGTAAGCTTCCCAAAGATACACGAAGTTGCACCAGGCAAACTAACCTAAACGGTCAACTTCTCAGCTGACGATTTTCTAAAAAAAAAAAATAAAATAAAAGCTGACAAATTCTGCAATTGGCTGTAATCTGGCGCGCGATTCAAAATCGAGTTAAATTAATTTGATTTTGAATCGCGCGCGTAAAATTTTGACCAATGGCAGCTTATACTGTTGGATCACGCATCCGGTGGTTTCAGATTGGTTGTGATAATTCTTGCGACCAATCAGAAACTAGCGGTTCCCTTAATTTCCGTGCGTGGAATACAGCAGATACACACTTTCCTTTAAGTATGCTTGATGGTCAACATTCCCGCATGAAATTTTGTGCGGGAATGTTATGATTCCCGCACACTTTGACTTCATCAAGAATCGGCCATTTTCTGCTCATTTTTTGGTGCATATACTGAGAACTTCCCGTACAGTGTTGCAAAAATAATAATTATCTCCTAGAAAATATTTCATTGAGATGCGCAAAAAATTGGAAAGATGTTTTTGACCTTCAGATGTGTAAAAATAATTAAAACGTAAGAAAATTCAAAAACTCAGCGAAAAATAAATTTTTTAAACATTTTTTCAGCGCGGGTATTAAGCTGCATGGCTATTAAGTCCAAATTAATTCTTTACTTTTGTAATATTTTTTTAGGTGTTTTTCAATGAAATTTAATATTTATCTGGTTACACTGTGTTGGTTGCAAGCAATATTATCACTCTTACTTTTTTTATAAATCTGAAAATCTTTATTGGAAACTTTTTTTTAAATTTACAAGGTTTCAAACATCGAAGGAAATTTTTCTTTCCCACAACATTTTTTTTGAAACATTGTTTATTTAGTTGTAACATTTAAAACTGATTAAAAAAAAAAAACACTATTTTTGTGCTATTTTTACACAGAATAAGACACATCAAAATTTAAAAAATCTATTTCTGACAATCGTCCGAAAGCATTTTGATCCTCAAAGTCTTGAACGAAAGAGTTAATGATTTGCTGAAGATTCTTGTTAGTAGAGTAACTTAGGAGGACTGCTTTCTTGCAGGTAGCTTTGTTTTTAAAATTTTTAATTTGTATTTCCCCCACAATTGAGCGCAGGCCTTTTAAAAATCAAGGTTTAAAGCATCGACAGCTGTAATTTGGTGATTGTGAGTTCTCTTTTATTAAAGCTCCTTCGGCTTTAACGAACACATTCTCATGACGTATCTCGTGCTTCGCACTCGATTTTGTCGAAAATTCGAACTTTTCTACATTATGCATTTGTATTGAAACAGAAGTATTTTCATTGTCCTGTTATATAATGAAAAAAAAGTGCGCATCTTATCAAAAAAAATCTTATGGTACATTTTATTGCAACTTATGTCGTTTTTCCATAAATTTAATTTATTTTCAATGTTATTTTTTACGATTTAAAGTAAAAATACGCATCATAGCCTAAGCTGGTTCTAAGTAAATTTGTCTCTTGTCTCGTTTTTTCAGAAATTTAATTTTTTTATTTATAATCTTATTTGTACGTGTTAAAGAAAAACTAGGCGTCCCAACAAAAAATTATTGATGAAAAATTTGGATGGGTTTTGACTCTTTTCCAGAAGAGAAAATGTTGTCCTTTCATTTTTTTCATAACTTTTATCGTTTGTCCAAAAATTTAATTTATTTATTTTCAATGTCGTTTTTTACGAATAAAACAAAAACTGCGTATCTTATAGAAAGTGTTTGGTAAAATATTTGTATGCCTTTTTTGGGTGCACAATCTTTGTTGATTCATTTTTTTTCGTATCTTGCATAGTTTGACCACAAAATGGAATTTTTTATTATTTTTTGTGGGTTCGAAATTTGAATTTTCGATTTTTCAAGAAAATTCAAAAAGTTCTTATAATCTTGTAGGGCTTTCAAAATCAATTTTTTTTTCTTTACTCGATTTTTTTTATATCGTGCGTCGTTTGACTTGAAATTTTCATTTTTTTTTTTTTTTAATTTTGAAAAGGATTCAACACTGATAATTTTTCTTTTATCGAAAAATGTCGTGGAAATAAATTGTTGTATCTTGCCTCATTTCAGTAGGTATATTTTTCGCATATTTAGGGGAACGTGTGTCCACGTTGTGTCCCCGGCCCCCCTCGTGGACGAGCGTGGAATTTTGCCATACTCCCCCTTCCCCCTAAACTGTCCACGTGGTATATGGATGGCCCCAAATTACTTTAGCAAATATGTACTATTTTTGAGCTTGTGATGTGGGATTTGTAATCAGCGCAAAAATTAAGTACAAATAATAAAAAAACGTCTCTCCACGGCCAGGCACTGAGTTGCATATTATCCGTAAATTAGCCGCAATTACATACCGTTAATTGACATTTTATCTTTTTTACAATTTTATTACAATTAGTACAAGTCTTCAATAAACTCTCTATAAATGTGAGCTCTCTACTCTGAAAATGACAGCTGCATTAATTGTTATAAAAAAATTACCTCTTCTCCTGATTATCATGGAGAATTTTATTAATTCATTTAGAAATGATAACTGTCCGTTGACTTAAACCCCGATTTTTAAAGATATAAATGAATCAAATTATTTCATTTGTTTACGAGACAAAATCGCACTTACCTTCTTTCAGCCCTCTTGACCAACTTCATTCCGAAAAATATATTTTCCGACTAGTATTTATATGATACTACAAATGTTTGGTATTACAAATTGTACACTTTTATTGCTTTTTAACAGCAATGTAGATAGATAGAATTTATTAAACAAATTCAGAAATGAGATACAAAAGAAATAGCACATAAAATTACTAAAATAAGATATGATTCACACTAAAAAGCAAGTCTGCGCAATTCCACTTAATTTTCGCTCCTTGTAATGTGCCCGCTGGCTTTTACAAGGGGGTCTCGAGTTTACGATCGTATCAGAATAATCCTAAATTGTAGCTATAAAATCTAAAAGAAGTAAATAAATAAAATGTTTGCACGTGACGCAACAGATCAATGTACATAAAAAAGGTCAGTGTACTTAAAATCAGACTCTTACTCATTAATAATAAAAGATCTAACTCTCAGCGCTTGTACAATGTAGTTAAAAATGTCATTCAGGTGGTCAATATTTCGTGGAATTAAAAGGCGCTCGACAGACTCTATGTCAGTACTTGACCCTTCTAGGTATTTTTTTAATGTAGTGTGCTCTGAATTCTTTATGGATAGGGCAATGGAGTAGGAAATGCGAAAGATCCTCAAACTCCATCAAGTTACACACAGACTGAAAATTTGATTCACCTGAAAAGACAGACAATCTTTTATCAACAAATAGTTTTTCTGCAAAACTGTTTACTATTTTCAGCTCAAATTTTGCACAAGTTTCCGCCTAGAAAAAGACTTATTTTCAGACTTTAAAGGATGTGCGTGCATTCCTGCTAAAATAACGAAACATACACTGTTAGAAAAATCTGTACTAGATTTAGTATGCATGTAATGGAAGCAACAATGCACAACATGAAATTAAATTTAGTATACCAGCGTACAGTAAATTTCGTATATGCATATACTGAATTTAGTATGCACGAACATGAAATTTAGTATACGCGTATACTAAATTTAGTATACATGTATACGAAATTTAGTATACGCATATACTAAATTCAGTATACGTGTTCCGTTTCTCGTGGGTTCCGTCTTCATCATCTGTAAACATGATCAGATGAAAAATGAAATTAAAGAACAAAGTTTTAACTTTCAAACAATCATATCGTTAAGCTACATTTACGTTAATGCATTGAACAAACCTTTTAAAGAGAAGACTTCGCAGATTCTCGCAAAAAGAAGCCGAACCTTTCAGCATTAGAAAGAAATCAAACAAATGCAGCGGCATACGAGCCTGCTATCGGCCACGTTGCCCGAATCGCGTAAATCGAAACGCGCTTGCGCAGCTAAATATAGTAAACACGTATATGAATTTTAGTATATAGAAACTATTAAATTCATATACATGAAAGAAACTTACTGTCCACTTAATAAATTTAGTATACATATAATTTCATAAAAGAAATTTAGTATACGTAAGTATACTCAAATTACAAAGTGTAATGAATTTAGTAAACATATAGGAAATTTAATATGCCCGTCTATACTAAAATTGCAAACATTTCTAACAGTGTAGTAAAATTGAAATTTTTTCGGTTTTTAATAATTTGCAAGCGAATAAATTAACCAATCTTAGCGGTTGATCTACCAAATTGTAGATCTGTTTATTATCTTTAATTTTTGATTGACCTTTCTTCGCAGATTCATACCTTCATCGCAATCTTCAAAAAACATTACTTCACCAAATTTAACCAGTGCGCAGTTCGTTGTGTTTATCAATTTGCTTTTGAAAACATACCGACCTTCATCCCAGGCATCAACACTACAAAAATATCCACATAGCTTTTATTCTGAAATAGTGTCCTGCAAAAATAGTTCGCTGACTGGACTAATAGCGAATTCGGTTAACCTGCAGTGGTGCACTCCAGAGCACTCCGACGTGCTCCGTAGAAGGGAGAAGGAAGAAGTGAGAAGAAGGAGCAGGTCGGAGTGCTCTGGAGATTGTAAAACGTTCAGGGACAAAACAGAAGGACGGGTTTCAACCACAGAAGAGAGATAGTAAAACTTGAATGTTGATTGAAGGAAGATGACTAGCAGCTGGTGAGAAGGGAGCCACAACCAATGCGCATGCGTAGCTGGCGTGGGAACGTCGCTTGGGTCTCCTTATCTACCTCCCTTGCACTCTGGTCTATAGGCCTTTCTCCCTGCACTGCCCAGCGATCTCGCGAGCGTATGCAAGCGTACCAGACGGCTAGATTTTAGATGTAGAAGTGACTCTTTGAAGCGAACCAAGGGCCGAGGACTACCGAGCACGGCCGACTAACTGCTATGCACTGCCCTGGACCTGGGACAGCGGGCGTGACGTCTGTGGCAGAGGTGCTCAATAACTGGGAGACGGAGTGACCGACGCTAAAGTGTTTTTCAATACCGCGCACATAATTTAACATTTCGAGATCAAGTAAAACTGACAAAGCGCTCGAAATAAATCACGTCATTAAAAGCGCCAGCAAATAATAAGTTACTAAGCTTATTTTTGCATTTTCAATCAACAGTAGAACCTTATGCGCGCGTATAACTCTTTCACATTTAATTACTTTATTTGTAAATGAAGTTCAATAGGATACCATGAAATTAATTGTTACTCCAATAACTCTTATTTGTATACGTGTTCGGATGGGTGCCCTCTCGCGATGCAGATTAAAGAATTGTGCAACTGTGGACAAACAATCTAGAATGGGGGTGCGAATTAACAGCTATGTCCTGCTGTCGGCGTAAGACTTTATTTTTCCAATTCAGTAATAATAGTTCAATAAATGAAAATGACAAACGAAAGGTAGAAATTGATGAAAAAGGCGATAAAAAAATCAGTACATGCGTCGTAAACTAAGACCCGAAATAGATTTATGTGTAAAACTAAAAATCTTCAATAAACGTTAACTTGCACTGAACGATATTAATTTAACAATATTTATGGTTCTGACAAATTACCGGTTATATGTTCGATTCAGTGTTCAATCACAGTTAAAATTACGGAAAAATATATTGCAGGGGAAGATTAGTTCACAGAATCTAGAAAAAGAACAGTATCATTCAATTGAAGAGGTTATTAAAGTACTGGAAGCAATTAAAAAACCAAAAAAAGATCGAATTTAATGAAAAGAATAGTTTGTATCATTATAAAATTTGTACTGCTCTTCTTAATTCTTATTATATATATAGTGCAGATATTTTCTTACAAAAATGAATTTGTTTAGAATGTGCAAATGGTTAGGTTCGTTAAGCTGGCAGGACCACATTGCAAAAATTGAGTGAAAACCTATAGGAAATTTAGGGCTCATTTAGGGCTAATTTAATGCCTTATTGCAAAATTTAATACTCCGCAATTTGTAGAAAAAACCTGTGGTCATCAGGACCACATAGAAAAAAACTACTTAGAAAACATTTCTTTTCAGAATAATTTAGGGCTCACCTAATGCCCTATTGTCAAATTTAATGCTCCGCAATTTTTAGAAAAAACCTGTGGTCCTGCTAGCTTAACGTTAAGCTAGCTATATTTCTTTGCAGAATAATTTAGAGCTCATTTAGGGCTCACTTAATGCCCTATTGCAAAATTTAATGCTCCGCAATTTTTAGAAAAAAACTGTGTTCTAAAAATTGCGAAGCATTAAATTTGGCAACAGGGCACTAGGTGAGCCCTAAATGAACCCTACATTATTCTGCAAAGAAATGTTTTCTAAGTAGTTTTTTTCTATGTGTGGTCCTGATGACCACAGGTTTTTTCTAACAATTGCGGAGTATTAAATTTGGCAATAGGGCATTAAGTGAGCCCTAAATTATTCTGCAAAGAAATATTTTCCAAGTAGTTTTTTTCTATGTGTGGTCATGCTAGCTTAACGTTATGCTAGTAGGGCCACAGGCTTGTTTCTGAAAATTGCGGAGCATTATATTTGGCAATAGGGCATTAGGTGAGCCCTAAATGAGCCCTACATTAATCTGCAAAGAAATGTTTTCTAAGTAGTTTTTTTCTATGTGTGGTCCCGATGACCACATGTTAGTAGATGAATAGGGAGAGTTCTGCATATAGATTTCTGTTACCGACCTTCTAGAAGATTCAGAGTTTATGACGTTATCCATGGTTCTGTTCCATGCTAAAAGACGTGATTCATGTCAATGTCAAATTTCGAAGGTTCGATATTGATATGGATGGTATTTAAATTGATAAATTAATGATGACGTAATATCAGCTTTTACATTTCAGAGGATGTGGTAATTGCAATGGAATATTATTTTTCAAATTTAAAAAGTGTAACGTTGCTCGGTCTTCAATAACTACATTCCATAAGTATAATGTGTCACTCATCTGACGTCATCTCGTTGATATTTCTAATAAAAAATCCCTTGGCGGTATTGCCTTTAATATTGCCGACAAGCGTATGTTTAAACATTTTAGAACTACGTCATAAGTCTGGGAGCTTGTCTTTGATTTTTTAAATAAGAAGTAAATGACATAATAGATAAAACTTGGTATGTTGTTTTGTCACTTGTTTTTAAATTTCGTGAGACATTTTTCCAAGAATGGCGTCCGGCGCGGCGATAGAGTGCCTCTTTCTTTCATATTATAAATTTACGTTGTATCATTTTTAGAAATAGTTCTTAGCATTTGTTGAGGTGACGTACTGTTGGTCTGAGATTGTTAACCGTGAGATTGATTTTTTTCACTTGACCACCTGAAAAACATTGAGAAAATTATGTAGCTGTAGTGGTTCGTGTCCGTGCTAAGTTTATAGAATATTTTTTGATGGCGTTATCAAATGATACTGCTCAACTGTAAGAAATTAATTTTACGTGTGTCTATAGGCACGTCGATTATAATGTAGAACCTTCTAAATCTTGAAGATAATAAAGATGATATTATTAAAATTAAAAAACGAAATATTCAAAATTTAATTGAATAGTATAGGTATACTAAATGAAAGGAACCTAAATAAATAAACCATTTCTTAGGGTAGGTCATACATTCAGAATCTTAAATTTTGTATCCCCGTGTCGAG
>CAKNXH010047265.1:0-12089 GCA_932178445.1 Andricus quercusramuli
AGCGCGATGGGTCAGCGAGAAACTGTTGATTCTCCCTGATCCATCTCTCCCACTTCTGTATTCTCCTCCTTGCGTCAGATAACAGCCTTATTTTGTCAACAATATGCTGCTTGATTGTCAGCAGCTTTGACTTGTTTAGTGTGTGATTCAAGGTCCTTAGTCCTTGGGCGAACTTTCGAACCCTTTCCGTGAACGGTCTACCAGATGTTATGTAGTCAATCACACATTGAACACGGGACGCATTCTGTCTTGCCCATCCAATTTTCTTGTTCAGTTGATGCAAGCGTCTTCTTGTTTTTTGATCCATCGTCGGTTTTAGCCTTCGATCTGAATCAGCCAAAGCTCTCGCAGCACCATAAACTGAGCAATTGATGGACGAGAGGTCGGACTCTTGCGAGATATCTCCACGAAGGGAGGCATCCATTTCACACAGATCTAGGGGCTAAAGAGAAACTTCTATGTTGATGTTCCTCCTTGTACTGAAATTGCGATCATGTCTCAAAAGGTGCCTGCTTTCTGCGGTTGGTCTTAATATCGCTTCATCATTGTCTGCCACTTGATCAAGCAGCGGTTGGGGAAGCGCTCCGCGTACATATCCATTTTTCCGGAGGTATTTGGCTTGATTTCGCAAAGACTGATGCGAAACGTGCTGAAGCTCTGGATGTTTCTGGCACCCCAGAGTGTGCATACGCGCCATAAAGCCTCCGCGAACAGGGATAATGCTGGCATCGTAGCAGTCGAGCACTTCATTCTTAAGTTGATCCGTCCACTCAATGTGGGCGTTTCGCCATTTTGTAATCGTGTTTCCATCTGAATTATTTTCAGCACCCCAAACTCTAGGATGATCGGCATTGTTTGCCGACCCATTTTCGGGTGCTCTGCGCGTTCGTTCGTTTTGAACTGCATCCACAACATTTTGGTGTTTTGGTGGTTTCATTTTTGTTCCCACGAGCAGCTAGGGAAAGGATTCGTCCATCCTTGTAGAGCCCCGCGTGCAAGGATAAGGCTGGTACTCTGAGAGGTCGCCCGTTATCCCAGAGTCACCGTTTAAGACACATTACCTTGGTGCCATTCAGCTTTCGACACGGTTGTTACGCCTTCGCTTAGGGGTTATTCCTTCGGGATCATCCCTGGACAATTGTACGCTACTACTTCTTAATTATTGTAACCATATTCAGCAGAAACCCTTGGTACAGGGACCCTCTATCCGCAAACCGAGGACGCGTTCGGTGGCTTTGTCATAGGCCCTTCGGTTCCATTTCAAATATCTGTCTGTTTTTTTCTTTTGATATATATATATATATATATATATATATATATATATATATATATATATCCGAAGAATCCGACGTCTGGACTATCAATTGTAGTGTTATAATCCAGCGAGAGTTTTGGCAGATGCAAACTGTAAAACAAAACCAACGGTAGATCATGCGACCAAAAAACGAATGCATCAACTCAGCACAAAGATAGGCTGGGCAAGGCAGTACGCGTCCCGCATTATTGTGTGATTGACTACATAACATCTGGCAGGACTTCCATTACCAAGGTTCGACAGTTCGTGCGCGAACTGGGGGTCCGTCATCACACACTCAACAAGTCAAAGCCAATGGCCATCAGGCAGCATATTGTTGACAGAATACGAGTAATATATAACGCCTGAAGAAGTCTGGAACGGAGAAAGAGGTGGGCCAGTGAAAGTCAACAGTTTTTGTCTGACCTATCTCGACTCTTCCAAGACCCTCCAGTTACTGTCGTCCAGCCGCTCGCCCGAGAAGGTCGACGAATTTTGCAGAGAAGTCTACGAAGTCCAGCATCCACTGAAAGGAAACTCTAAGAACATAAATAGCCTCAAGGAGTTGTGCAGTGCCCTCATAACACCTTAGGAGGAATGCCCACCTATCACTACCGAGGAGGTGAAAAACGCATTGAGAGGCATGAAGAACTATTCCGCTCCGGGACCAGATGGTATCAAGACCTTCTGGTGGAAGAAGTTTCCTTCAACCTAACAGTATCTGGCCCGCATTTTCACCTCACATCTAAAGTCGGAAGAGCCTGTGCCAAGACTCTCTGTGCCAGGTGGCTCTCGCCACCTATGTGGCGAGAGATGTACGAACAACGCGAGTCAAAGAAAGGCGTAGCATGATGTCGGGAAAACCTGCTCATCGATACATGTGTCTGTAAAGACGCAGCATCCTATAAGCGCTACCTATCGATGGCCTGAATTGATTACCGGAAAGCTTTCGATTCAACCTCCCATAGACTTATCATCTGTCTGTTGGGAAGCTTAATGGTTCATCCACACATCGAGAGGTGTACAGAGAGATTCACTTCAAAAAACCAGATTTACTATCTCATCTGGGAAACATCGTGTGATCACTAACAGTGTCACCTTGCAGAGAGGTGTGTTTCAGGGCGACACCATGAGCCCTCTCCTCTTTTTCTTCACATTATTGCCACCATCTCTCGCACTTCGCCATTCCGAAGGATACCTCAGTGGCAAACCTGGAAACCGAAAGCATAAGGTCACTCAGGTATTTTACAGGGATGATCTTAAGATCTATGCTAGAAATCAAGAGAAACTACATCTAGCTCTAGACATTGTCAAGAGATTAGAATGAAGTTCGGGTCAGAGAAATGCACTAAGGTTTGTTTGAAGAAATAAAAACTTATTGGCATCCCCGAAGACCCTATGTTCGTCGACAGAAGCGCTATACGACACCTTTGCGCTGGAGACACCTATACATACCTGGACGTGCCACAAAACCGCATTCAGGATGTGACATTTATAAAGGATACTCTGCGATGCAGATACAAACGTCTTATCCGACGGATATGGTTTTCTGAACTGTCGGCTAGGAACAAAGTATCTGCGAAGAACATGCTTGCCATCCGAGTAGTACTCTATATATTTGGAGTGCTTTCATGGACGAAAGACGAGCTCAGATCCCTCGATATCGGGTCCCGAAAGGTTATGCACATGAACAAAAGCGTGCACCTTAATTCTTCTGTCCCGCGACTTTACATTCCACGCCGTCAAGGTGATCGCGGAATACTGAATCTTGAATGCCTTCACAACAGGATTATTCTGGGTACAGCACATATAGTCGCAAATAGACAAGACCCTCTTCTTCAAATTGTCAGGAAACACGAAAAAATAGGCAAAGAGGCGTTTTTGTACAAAGCAGCAGAGGAGGCTGCTGAAACACTCGGCCTTGACTCACGGCATCTTGCACAGAAATGTGGAGGGTCAGTCCATGTCGTATGAGCTAACGTGTGCTTTCCTTAAATCATCCGCATTGAAGTCGGGCACGGAGGGTTTCATTTTGGCATTTCAAGACGGTGTCATTTCCACTCTAGCATACCGTCGCCAAATCTTAAGCCAAAATATTCCCGATAATAGCTGCAGAGCGTGTCATGCACACCCCGAGCATGTAGGACACATACTATCTAGTTGTCCAACTCATGCGGGAACGACCGACATCCGGAGGCACAATGCGGGACTAAGAGTGCTTTATTACCATCTCTGTCATTCTTACGGATTTAGCCCAAATACCGCTCCGCTAAACGCTCCTAGGGAAATAGAGTCGATTGTCGAAAATGAGAAGTGCCGTATATACTGGAACTTCATATTCTCGACAATTGTTTCTGTTGCGCACTCGAGGTCTGGCATAGTTCTCCTTGACTTCGAGAAACAAACCATGTCCGTTATCGAATTTTCGGCACCAGCTGACAAAAACGTCACAGCCAAGGAGAAAGAAAAGAAAGAGAGGTATCAAGATCTTATAAGGGAGTTGCGACGGTTATACCCGGAATATTCTGTTAAGCTAATCGTCTTAATCAACGGCGCTCTTGGAGGTGCCAAAGTTTCACTGGTTACTAGCCTGAAAAGCATCCCTATGTGTCAACAAAATGCTGAGACACTTGCGGGGAAAATGCAGAAGGCGGTCGTCTTTGGGTCGCTCCGTATCCTTAGGGTGCACGAGACTTTCGCCGGATCATCGTATTGAATTCATCGCAGACTGTAACCACCCATCTCACGGACGTGAGACGTGGTTGCAGCTGTAATTTTACCGCGATTTCGGTGGGAGGGGGTGCAATTTTTCAGATTAGCACCCGCTCCCGGCGAAGTCTTGCGGTTGTCCTTATGACAAACTTTTAACTATATATATATATATATAATTAAAAACAAAGTTAAACAACCACCGCAGGGTACCACTAAGAGCAACTGCCATCTTGAAAAAATGTCAATGGCCCCCAGTAGAACCGCGGTAAAATACCAGCGGAGTCGACAGACGTTGTCCTGTACACACGTCTTAAATTTGAACAGTTTAAAATTTTTACATTTTCCAGTGGACTGAATTGTGAATCTAAACCATCCTTAAATCCAGTGGAACAAACACACACAAAATTTCATCAAAATTGGTCCAGCCGTTTAGAAGGAGTTCAGTCATATGCACACGAACAGAAGAATCATATTATATATAGAAAGATATATATAGTCGAAGCTATCAATAAGACCGCTACGAATAAGACCGCTTCCCCTCATCCTTGTTCGAGTTCGCCGAGACGCTTCCCTCACTTTCACGCTGACCTCGAAATTCCAGTCAGCCGCTACCAACAGTGCCGCCGCAGAAACGGCAATTTTTATGGTTTTTAGGAGACTTTTTTTGATATTATCCAAATATATCGAATATTAATTGAGCTGTTGGATCGCATAAGTGCACATAAATTTATTTCGCCGGGAGTAGAAAGTCCCCTGGAGGCTTTCTGGAACATTTTCGAATTTTAAATTTTAAAGACCAAATCTCGATGTAAAATTTCATTGTGCATCTTTTGTTCTGCAGGCAAAAAGTTGCAGCTTTTTTATTTTTCTAATTGAAGTAAAAAAACTGACTTTTTTGGAAAAATCTATTTTAATTCGTTTTTCACTTCAACTTGTGCTCAGTCAGTCATTTTTTGGAATTTTTCAATAAAATTTGCAGGGAATGTAGTTCGAAATGTCCTTTGAGTAATACAACAATAGGAATTTAAAAATTCATTTGAAAACAATCTTAATAATTTTTTTCTGATGCTTGGCGCACATTGGATTTCTCTAACTTCCAGTGTTTCGTTTATCGAGCGAATTTTTAACAACAAAAAACTTCGAGTGAGGAAGTTGTTAACAATAATATAAAGAAGTTCTCTGGAATATTCAAGCCCAATCAAACTGATATTTAAGGAATTATTAATGTCTCAAGTCGCTCACGACTATGCGACTCGCGCGCGGACTGTAGCGAGAGTCTCAGATCCAATTCTTAATACAGTTCACTGGCGGCAAAAATAAAAACTAATTAGGAAATCAGGTAATATCAAAGTATTATGAATGAATAAATAAATAAATTTTCATAATGTAAAATAATTTATTCATTTCATATTGATTTTATTTTTGAGGCGAACTGCGAAAAAGTAAAACAAAATATAATAGTATAAACATAATAGTATAATATATATATAAACATAATAGTATAATATAAACATCTAATAGTTGAGATTCACCGGATTCCTAATTCCACGAATTTTTCAATGCTCCAAATTCGTGGATTCAAAAAAAAGTGAAAAATCGAGAATGTGCACTTGTTTTTGGTTCGTATTCTAACAATAATAATTTTAAAAAATTCAAACCAAATTTTAATCAGTGAAATGTCATAGAAAATCAGTGACGATCAGTAAGTGAACGATTTTTCACTATTTTATCAGCGAAATTTCCGTTTTTTCTTTCAGGGTCAAAAATATATAATATATCTATTTTAAGTAATGTCCAGAATGCAGAAGTTTTTGAGGCAATTCAACTCTGTTGTAAACGTTTGAAGTGTTATGAACAAGCATCTCATTAGTAATCAAAAGTTCAGAAAGCATAATATTTATATTAAAGACGTTTATATATTTTTAATTTAACATTAATTAAATAACGGAAAAAGATGTTAAATGAAAATAAATTATTTCAATGAAATGTTATGTATTTATTTAATGATCCATAATACTTTGATATTACCTGATTTCTTAATTAGTGTTTATTTTTGCCGCCGGTGAACTGTACTAAGAATCGGATCTAAGACTCTCGCTAGTCCGCGCGCGAGTCGCATAGCCGTGAGCGACTTGAGACATTAATAATTCCTCAAATATCAGTTCGATTGGGCTAACATTTTCCAGAAAACTTCTTTGTACTGTTGTTAAAAACTTTCTCGCTCGAAGTTTTTTATTGCTGAAAATTCGCTCGATAAACGAAACGCTGGAAATTAGAGAAGTCCAATGTGCGCCAAGCATCAGAAAAAAATTATTAAACATTTTTTTTTCAGTAAATTTTTAAATTCCTTTTGTTGTAGCTACAACTTTTTGCCTGCATAGCAAAAGATGAGCGATGAAATTTAACATCTAGATATAGTCTTTAAAAATTAAAATTCGAAAATGTTTCAGAAAGCCTCCAGGGGCCTTCCTACTCCCGGCGAAATAAATTTCTGTGCACTTATTCGATCCAACAGCTCAATTAATATTCGATATATTTGAATTATATCAAAAAAACTCTCCTAAAACCCATAAAAATTGCCTTTTCTGCGGCGGCACTATTGGTAGCGGCTAAGTGGAATTTCAAGGTCAGCGTGAGAGTGAGGGAAGCGTCTCGGCGAGCTCGAGCAAGGATGAGGGGAAGCGGTCTTATTCGTAGCGGTCTTATTGATAGCTTCGACTGTATTTATATTTATATATTTGCGTATATGTGTGTGTGTGTTATATAGGATCTACTATGTAAAATCTACATTAGTGCATACTATTCTATAAGAGATAGTATAGTATATAGATAATAGGTCAGTAATATCTCAAATAGTATAGATAGTAATAGAACTCCGATAACACACTTACGATATTTCCAAAAATAGCTGTTTGTAATACAATTGCGCAAAATAGGCGGCACCGATGAGTGTGAAACTTATAGCGTGTGGAGTGCGAAGACCTAAGTGCAATGCTAAAATCGCAGGAATAGCAACTGCAAAGTGTATAATTTTTTTTAAAGAAATTTCAAGAATATTTTTATGTTGTCAGTGTGCAAAGTTACTTTTCTCGAAAGTGCACATGGAAGTCCTTCCTTTCGAGGTGTGTGTTGCAAAAGTTGTTTATTATGTTTTTGTTCTCATTCTAAAAAGCAAACAATTAATTTCAAATCGGGCAGGCAGTCCATGCTTGAGCCACAGAATCATTTACCACTCAAATATGTTGTTTTTCAAAAGAAATATGGCGACACGCATCTTACCAATTTTCAGAACAAATTTTTTGGATATTTTTGTTCCTTATTCTGATAGAATTTCTCGTCTTCTTTCGGAATCCATTAAAAAATTTCAAAATAGCTAAAAATTTCTGAAATTGCGGCGGTTTTTCTTAAAATACTCAAAGTAAATTCATTCAATAAACCCCAGCGTTTTTTTACTTTTGATTTTGTTTTGGATGTGTCCTAATTAGGGTGGTTGTTATTTATACTTGGTGGATTTTTTTGTCTTCGAATTTCTCTACTCTCGCCCGCAGTTTTGTTCAAATGCCCAAAAAAAATCATCTCTAAATTTGAATAAAATCGGTGAATGTTTAGGGGTGGAGCAAGGACCATGAAGTTTCCCATTGATCTGACATGGGAAAAATTCAGCTTTTTGTAAATATAATATTTAAACGTGGTAATATGTTTTAAATAATTTCATGTTTTAGTAAATTGTTCCAAATTGTTCAGAGAATAAGAATCAATCATGAATTTTGAGGTTGAACAATCTGAAGCCACTTTTATGGGTCCCCAAAGAAAACCCCATAAATAACAAATTTTTATTTTACGTAATATTGCGGTTTATTGACGCTTTTGAATTTTTTTCTTCTTAAATTAATGTTGATTAACCGGTAATTTGAAAATAACCAGTCATTTGTTAACTAATATTCGATTGTTCAAACAATTTTATTTGGTTTGAACATTTAAGAGTATTCTTAAGAAGCAAAGTAGAACATAAAAATATTTCAATCTTTCGAAAAATGACAAAAATAAAATATGTGAACAACAAAATTTTTTAAGCAATTTAAATTTGTTCAAACATCTACGAGTATTCATGATAATCAAATTAGTACTTAAAAATATTAAAATTTGTAAAATTCGGTAAAATATATACTTGAACAAATAGGTATTATTTAATTAATTATAAAATTATTTTAGCAAATCATTCCATTGTTATCATTGATCAAATAACTGATAAAGTCTAGAAAATACGTTCACTTCGCGAGTTAACTGAAAAAAATTGAAACAAATTAAAATTGTTTAAATAATTGAATGTTTGTTAACATATGACTGGGTATTCCTAAAATACCGATTAATGATTATTTATTCCCTTAAAACTTTCAAAAAGCGTCAATAAGCCGCAATATTACGTGAAATCCCGTGAAATTCAAATTTTTCATTCACGGGGTTTTCTTTGGGGTCCCATAAGAATGGCTTAAAATTATTCAACCTCAAAATTTATGATTGATTCTTATTTTCTGACGAATTCTGAGCTATATACTGGAACACGGAATTATGTGTAACATATTATCGCGTTTAAATATAAGATTAACAAAAAGCTGACTTCTTCCCATGTTAAATCAATGGGAAACCTCACGGCCTTTGCGCCAACCCTAAATGTTAACCGATTTTGCTCAAATTTTGAGATTTTTTTTTTGTAATTCGAACAAAACTGAGGACTGAGAGCAGAGCAATTCGAAAAGTGAAAAATAAGGGCCACCCTAGTCCTAATGTAAAGAGTATATTTCATGAAAACTGTACATGATAAGAAATTAGACAAAGGAACAAAACTGTTTTACTAAAATGTTTTAGAAAAATGTCTGCTGATACTTTTTTCTATTTCGCGTCTTCGAAGAAAATTTTTGGTGTAAAAGTTGTTAAAACCGTTGAATTATGTTCTTCATTGTTTTTTATGACACTATAAAATTATATCGTTGAAAAAAATCAATGTCAAAGGATGTTTACACATGTTTTCGCAAAAATCTGGAAGATAATGTAAGATAGAACAATTGTGATCTTGACTTTTGTTCTATCTTGTATATCTTTGGCAAGAAACGTGAATTTTTGTTCACAGACAAAAAAAACAATCTTCTCTTCAATGCGCGGACATAAGGGAGGCTATCATGAAATATAGTCTTAAAATTAGGTCTTAAAAATAGGAATTCAGCCGTGAAGAATCGATGGGGGATTTTATGTAGAGTACTAAAAGCTAAAAACTTTCAAATAGCTGAAAAATGTGCAACACAACAAAAATACGTACACTGTTACTTATATCCAAAACATTTGTCACTGAAAATTGCTCTCACAATAAAGCAAGAGACCGTACTTCTTTATTTCACAATTTTTATTTTGCTTTTGAAAGTCACTGAAACTTACAAATTTGAAATACAAAATTTTTACTATTTGCTAAAGATTTTAATGCCTGGGGAAACTAAATCAGGAGATTCCAAAGCTCAAGGCGATGAAGTTCTGAAATCTAAAAATTCTCGATCATTTCACCGGTCTAGTGGTCACAGAAAAAACATGCCAGTTTGATTTTATTTTCTTCTAGCATAGAAACGAAAGGGATTATGCTAATTGTAGGTACAATGACCTAAATGTTGTACTAAAGTGAAAATGTGTTATGTATAAATGCAAATTCCAGAGGTTCCTATTGCCCCAGTTGTCCTGCATAAATTTCCTTGAATATGGAAATTTAAATAAGGGTAGAATGGGCGTGGAGAGCGGTCAAGCGTTAATACTCCAAATAGTGGTGGGCTTGAAAAGCAGCATAAATTCCTTGGAATCACTGAGGAATCTCCTGCAGTTTAACCACGACGTAACATGAATCGGTGCTCTTCAAGCTACAGCAGCTCAAGAGCTTCGTGCGTCCACCTACCTTAACAGCTCATTAACCACGTTCACCATTAGTTGACCTAAGTGCATCCTCCTCTCGAAAGGTGTGCTTTTTCCAACCTCCCTCTATAAGTCTAAAGAAAATTATCTCAACTAATAATGTTGCGCAGTATTTTATATGAATTTGTCATGAGGATGCCTGCGGCACAAACATCAATTATAATTTCGATCAACAAGATATGAATAATTGAACAACAGAACGAAACAATCCTTTGTTCTTTAATTAAAAAATTATGTGATATTCACGGCAGGTGAAATAACCGTTTTTAGTTTTTCTCAGCCACATGTTCATTGATTAGACAATGAGTAAATCAGAATTCCGCCTTAATATTACCTGCAAATGGATTCGTGACATTAATGCGATCACGATTCTGCAATTTAACGATCATATCCGGGGACCTGTACGTAGGTCTTTTGCACTGTTACATAAATTAGGGTCAGTATGGAATGCATTATAACCAAACGAGAGAATCGCGCTGCCCTCAGTGGATAAGGACGATGTAATGGACGGGCAAGAAACGATCACGCGATCTCGTATAGGTTCACTAGCGATCATTCTTCAAGAATCACCTCAATCGTGATTCCGATTGCTGGTTTCAATTCCGGTTACAAATAGCCAATACTGGCTTCCGTCATACACGCCAATATCGCAATTATCCTTCCCTCTCTCTATATCAAGACCTTCTGCCGTCGTCACAAAGGTAGCTGCTGTCGTTTTAGTCCCTCTTTCTGCTGCTCAAGGCCTATCTAAACTAAGTAAAACTCTAAAAAATATAATAAAATTCAACATCTGATTATTTAGATCAATTTACCTTCGAAATTAGCATGTTTTCCTATTTAGGGTTCCGTACCCTGAGCTGAAAACCTTATGGTTTCGGTTGGGTGTCCGTCCGTCCGTCCACCCGTCAGTCATATGTACAAAAGGGCATAAACGCCAACATTTCGCACAGAAAAAGGTTATAAGCATCAACACTTTTTTCCAAACATTTTTTTTTCATAAAATGTTAAGACTTAAATTGATGTCTTAATATGCTACGCAACCCTTCATTGTAGGCTATTTCATTTCAAGTTATCGTAAGCACAATTTAGCAGAAAAATATTAATAAGGAATGCTCAACTATTTTGTAACATTTTTTCCAAGTTGTTTGTTCCCCCGTTATACCCGAAGTGTTGAAATCTCCTGATGTCAGGTGTACACTTGTGCTGAAGTCTCCTGGAGAACCTTTAAATCAGGGATCGGCACCCCTAATTTTTAAAAGGTCCGGAGGCCTTAAAACTCAGACCTTAAGAAATTAAAGGGTTCCTTGAATTATATTTGTAATATTTAGAAATTGATTGGTGAGCAAATGAGATAGATGAAAGGGGGAGAGGGTTTTCATCCGTCCGTCGCACATATGTCCCTTGCAAAAACCAACAGTTTAGTACTCTCCAAAAAGGCATAAGCGTCCAAATTTGGCACGAGAAAAAGGTATAAGCGCCAAAGTTTGGAATTTAAAAAGGGTATAAGTGCTAAAGATTGGCATTCCAAAACAAAAAGTGCAAAAATTTGGAACACTGGAATGGCATAAGCGCCAAAGTTTGGAATTTCAAAAGGGCACAAGCGCAACTGTTCTCCTTCTCCTCATTAACAAGAAAAAAAATTGTTTGGATAATAATTTAAGACAATTCAGCGTTTTATCTACGTTCAGTGGTTAAATAAATAGAACAGAAGTTTGATATTGATAATTATTTTTAGTTTCATCATAAATCTGCTATAATCACTAAATTTTCTAAGGGAAGTAAGAATATAAAAGTTAAATATTTTAAATACTATAATATAAAATAGGCTACAAACCCTTCTTTGCAAGCGTAGCGTTTCGTAGCTTTGAACTTTCCTAATAGAAATATCGAGTAAAAAGTTATTTCAGAAGCTTCCCGCAGTAATAAAATCTGTCCATCGCGCATTCTGATCACACGCTACTGGCACGGCTGTCGAATCTCGAGCTTCGCGCTCTTTCGGCCATAACGAACACATTATAATCAAGTAGTAGGTATTCACTTGTCCGAAATTTCATTTTCCCTGAAACTCATTTTGCCGAAAAAAATCACTAGATTACTAGCCGCCTTCGAAACAATTGATAGATGGGCTTCTGCA